>BQNB010070142.1:0-20194 GCA_026074375.1 Tanacetum coccineum
CATCAAATGCAATTAGGGGGAAGAGAAGTGTTCTAGCTGAATATTTCGATAGAGCGCAACAATTAGGGGGAAGAAATGTAAAGTATGTGCATTCGAATGGTTGTTTATTTGGGGGGAAGCAATTAGGGGGAAGAACATCAACAACATCTCTACCTTTTAGAAGCAAGAACATCGTCATATTCATTCCTTTATATCTCATACACAAAGTTTAAAGATACACTTCCGCAACTCTGATAAATCAAAGAACTTCCTCAATTCATCAAGTTATTGATCAAGATAAAGTTCTACTTGAGGAAGATTGTAAGATGTCAAGAAAGTATGAGTATGTTGGTTAGAAGCTACAAAAGATAAATCAAGATGGATTCACGGTAATGAATGATGATTTGAGAAGATCTCAAAGGCAAAGACGAAAGAAAATGAAAAGATAAAGATCAAGATCATAAGAGCATGATTGGACCAAGACCTCTATTACACAACAAGACTCAAGACAAACAAGAGTTAAAGTTCAAAGATCAAAGTCACAAGAGAGATCTCAATGAAAGTTCAAAGATCAAAGTTACAAGAGAGATGATCATCCTTTAGGGAGAGATTGTTACGAATAAGAAAATGATGATCATTAATGCAATCAAAGAGAGATCTCAATGATCGTCCCTTGGGGGAAGATTGTTAGGATTGATAAAAGTGACGATCTTATTGAGATAAATGTCTTGTAATAAATAATGAAATAATATTGTGTAATAGGTTAGGTGATAAGCTCGTGACTTAGATAAAGTCACGAGACCCAACAAATAGCCTAAAAGCTAAGAAACACGAGTTCCTTGCTCTTCCTTGTATTTGGGTATAAATACCCCTCCCTACCTCATTAGTAAGGTGGTCTTCTCTAATTAATCTAATCTCATTTCTCTAATCCTCTTCCTCCCTCTTTCTCTCTCTACTTTTTATCTTTCTCTTTCTAGAATAAGCATACATACAACACCTAATCACACACTCTATTGCTTATTGATCATAAATTCAAGACATAACAGTAAGAGTATAAAGCACTTTTCACTCTTGAGTCTTTAGATCACTTATTATTTTCTAGATCATATTTTAATTACATTTCTCCCTTTATTTTTAATACTAAAACACTTAGTTTTGAAATACCAAGTGATTAAAATTTGTCTTGAAAATTCAATGGAGAAAACTATTTCAGCATGAATGATATGGAACATTAACTTGCTCCTCCTCAATTTTACATATGTTTGACACAAAAAAATGATACCAAGTTGTAAAATAAATATAAAATTAAGGTTGAGCTAGTGTTGAGCACACAATTTTGAAAGATTATGAATTGTCATTGAAGAATTCTTGAAAAATTATGCTCAGACACTGGATCATCTTATAACATACAATCTATTGAGTAGTTATTATTATTACTGATTTGTTATTAAGAGATTTTTAATAATGTTTTGAATACATAAGAATTGTCGTGAGATGATGTATCCAAAATCATTAAAACTTTGTTTTTCAAAAAACTCCCCCTCAAACATTGACTCATTTTGAAAATGACACCAAATGTAGAAGAATTGTCTTGTAAAACTTTATGAGGGATGGAGTGTTGAACACACAATTTTGAAAGATTTTGAATTGTCATTGAGAAATTCTTGAAAAATTATGTTCAACATTTTGAAAAACATCATTATTAGAAGACTTCTCTTCTAACGCTAAGGATAAGCGCACTTATGCGTACACTCTCCTTTGAACTCTTGCTCGAACTTCATTTACATGCCCGTGTCGATGTTAATCAACATTTCTAGGTACATAAATGTTATCGATTCCAAGAGACATGTCGAGAAGATTCTTTTTGGAAATTTTTTGATTTTTCTGATTTTGTATTTTCTTTTTGAAATTTTATATTTTTTTATTTGGTTTTATAGGTTTTATTTTTTTGTATTTTTCTTTTCTCAAAAATATTTACAAGTCGATGTTTGAAAAATATATCAAGCAGATTCATTTGCCAGAACCTCCAGTTCTGCTGGAGTCAAACATCTCATACCAATTCGTCTGATAAGATACTGAAACCTATCTTCAGGTAAGGCTTTAGTAAACATATCAGCTATTTGGTATTCAGTTCAGACAAAGTACAATTCAATTATATCGTTTTCAACCTGTTCCTTGATGAAATAATATCGAGTATGGATGTGCTTGGTACGTGAGTGCTGCACGAGGTTGCATGAGATTGCTATGGATGACTGAGAGTCGCAATACAACGGTATTTTGTTGTAGTTGAAGCCATAATCCTTAAGCCGTGTCCTCATCCACATTACTTAAGCATAACTTGCAGATAACGCCACCCACTCTGCCTCTACTGATGACATTGCAGTGCACTCCTGCTTCTTTGTTATCCAGCTGACTAATTTATAACCTAGGAACTGTATTCCTTAATAAGTGCTTTTGCGCGTATCAAGACATCTGGCATGGTCGGCATCTGAAAAAAGCTGTTAGTTCAAAGCCAGAATCCTTCGGATATCAGAGTCCCATGTTAATGGTACCCCTTAAGTATCGAAAGATCCTTTTAACCTCTTTGAGGTGTTTTTTAGTCGGCCGTGCTTGATAACGTGCACAATAACATATTGCTTTCACTATGACTGGTCTACTAGATGCCAGGTACATGAGTGACCCGATTTTACTACGGTAGTCAGTTTGGTCTATGAGTTTTCTACTCAAGTCTGCATCCAGTTTAGGTTTAGTAGCCATTGGTGTACCAACGGTATCACAATTTTCCATACCATGTTTTTTAAGAATTTCTAAACCATACTTGGCCTGATTGATAAAGATACCTCTTGGGAATTGGTAGATCTGAAGTCCTAAAAAGAATTTCATTTTCCCCATTAAGGACATGTCAAATCTATTATGCATTAATTTTTAAAATCGTTTAGAAAATTTAGGGTTTGTAGACCCGAAAATAATGTCATCGACGTAAATTTGCACAAGTAGAATGTCCTCCCCGTATCTTATCGTAAATAGAGTAGGGTCAATGGTACCTTTAGTAAAACCTTTAGTAAAACCTTTAGACATCAGGAAATTTGAGAGTTCATCATACCAGGCTCTCGAAGCTTGTTTCAATCCATATAGAGCTTTTCTTAGATGGTAAACCTTTTCTGGATGATCAGGATCAACGAACCCATCGGGTTGTGCAACATAAACCTCCTCCTTTAGTGGACCATTAAGGAATGCCGTTTTCACGTCCATCTGGTAGATTGGAAAAGACTTGTATGCAACATAGGCGACGAAAATCCGAACAGCTTCCAAGCAAGCGACTGGAGCAAATGATTCTTAGAAATCAATACCATCTTCCTGAGCATATCCCTTAGCTACAAGTGGTGCCTTATTATGAATTACAGTTTGATCTTCATCCTTTTTGTTCTTCCATAACCACTTTAGCTTTATTACAGTCTTGCTAAAGGGTTTGTCAATGAGTTCTGATAATGCCTAAATTATACATGTTTTCGGCGGTGTTATTTGCATTTATTTTATCATTTCTCGTGAACTTTTGATACTTAATCGACTATATTTTCTATTATAGGTTCATGGTATGTGTCGTGGAAGAAAATGGAAGATTACATGAAGAATTGAAGCTTAAACAAAGAAGTAAACCCAAGCTGAATGCTTCCCGACACCTGTTAACTGTTTTGGCCATAACTCGGTCATACGAACTCCGTTTGAAGCGATTCTGGCGGCCACACGAAGAGAATTCAATTATCTACAACAATGAAATAGTCCATGTGCTAAAATGGCCAAAAGTGCAGCGCACAAATAAAGTTTGTGCGGCACACTTTTGAGTCTGTTAGAAAATTAAAGGAAATTAAATGCTACGTGCATTAACTCACTATGGGCAGCGCACAAATAAAGTTTGTGCGGCACACTTTGACCCTTGAAGATCCTATAAAAAGCCTCCTTGGCTCTCCCATTTCATACATCCTTACATGCATCATCCCACTTCATGTGTAACACTTAGAATAGGTATTTTTTGGGGATAAAGGCTTGACAAACCTTTGATCTAAACCTCCCTTGGTAACACAATCATCACAACAAGAAGAATCAAAGTTTGGAGGAGTTCTTGAAGAATTTGGTTGAACTTGCTTGATGTTCATCCATATTTCCATATTTTATTCCATCCAAAAAGGTGTTAGTGAAGTGTAATTCGAATCTATAAGCGATTGTAACAGAATTGTATAGTTTCCGAGTTTGCGTTGAATATAATAAAGTGTTCTTGCAAAATTCTTGTGAAATCACCATCATTTGCTCTTGGAATTTGGTATAATCTTTTTTATCCTTTAAATATGATTATTATTGATTGTTTGAGTCCATAATGTGTTTTGTTACTTCTTTGATTATGGAGTAGTAATCTTATGTTTGTTTGGGCGATATGTGATCTTGGATATGGAGTGTTTGGATACATTTTTTAGTGAATTGGTAAAACAATTTAAATACAAGAATAAGGCCAGAAAAGGGTTCTTTTGTCACACCCCCCGCCAAGGCGAAACAGCAGGCGTACCGAGAATAGGATATCAACACAACACAAAGGCGTCTATATAAAGGGAACTAGAAATGCATTATATAAACAAAGCATAAGACACAAAGTGTCAATAAAATATCCAAAACACCAAGATAAAATAAAAGGCGTCCTTAACATTGATTGAAAAGTGGGTTCTCGCCAATATCAAGTCCATGTCAACATCCAAAACAACCTAAACCAAATTCAATCCAAATCAATCCAGTAGCAAAACATAAAACAGGAGATAGAACTCCGCATGGCAGCCTATGGTCTCTTTAGCCACTTCTCTTGGTCTTAACATCCTCATGATGCTCACCTGAAAATGATGCTTAAAAACATCAACATAAAGTTGGTGAGAGTCATAGGTTTAAGACACAAAATTCAAAGCTTGTAGATAATTACTGTGATTAATGCAAACATAGCAAGAAAAATACTTCACTATCATACAAGCAAGCATGCAAATGCAACCAACACAAACATGGGAATGGAACGTGTCCCTCGATCAAAAAAAATATCAACTATTGGGTAGGAACGTTACCCCCGATCCATTATAATCATCACTTCACATGGGTAGGAACGTTTACCACTCAATCTTCTTTCGATATCTCAACGAATGGGTAGAACTCCGACCCGATCCAAATCACATAACATTTAGCACGTAGCATACAATAGCCAAGTAAGTCCATACACTTTCAAAATAAAGGCATATAATCAGAGTAATAAAACATTTCAAATCCATTAGCATCATTTTCATCCCAATTTAAAAACAATGTAAAAAAAGAGAAACTCACCTGATGCCCAAGTAGCTTCCAAACAATATCAACACAAGCTACACAATACAAACACAAACGTGTTACACGCGACCAAGCTAAAAGCTCAAGTCCATGTAACACTCACATATGATGGATTCAAAGTGGTTTAAATAACATCATGGGTCACACCCGACACCATGCCGAACCTAACCATCTTGTTAACACATTAACACTTTAGCTACAAACAATTAACACAGAATGCAGAATTATAGTCTCTTATACAAACTTCAAAACCCTTAACTTAATGACCTTCATAACTTAAACAAAAAAATCACCCATGTTCCTTTATGAGTATATTTAACTACCCTTATGATCCCAAAGTATTACCTTTACATGCATCAAGTAATCCTAGAAAATCAAACTTAAAACATTCTCAATTCGAATCTGATTGCACACCAAAAAGTTTGGACTTATTAACCACACTTAGACATACAATTAGAAGCTATCCTTTTGGGCTTTATTCATATACATAACTGGGCATAACTACTTAACGGGATAAGATTTAATTCGAATTTTAAGCTAGGGTTTCACCTTCCTAAACATGACCTAAATCTGACCCGTATTTACTGATTTGACAACGTTTTGTGTAACCAACATTTGAATGACTTTTCGACCTTAAAAACCTTCGAGGCCGGATTTTACGGAAAGTAAATTCAATGAGCTACTATTTAGAGTCTAGAAACACAAAAAAACCTATTACCATCATGCAGATAATCGCTCGTAAACACAACCCTAAATTCTGCTTAACCTAAATCAAGTTTTTATCGCAAATCTAACCTAACCAATTGCATGATCATGGCCCTAATCAAGGCCCAATCATTCTAACAACATATAAATATCAATTAATATTCTGATTTTAATGAAACCCTAGAAATCCATTATTGATTTGTGTTATTAAACTAACTAGATTGAGTTGGTTACTTACCTTGATTACTAGGTCCTAACATCAATTCTTGGCTAGCTCTTGATCAAGATTCTTGGTTCATTGCTCTTAGGGATGGGAAGTTGACACAAAGTGTTATGGGGGCTGAGTTATTTCGTTCTAGGGGCTTAGGGTAGGATAATGGATTAAAATTTGGGTTTAGGGCTTTTACCTTAAGGCCTAAACTAGTCCTAGCCCAACACAAATTCTATTTTAAATAAAATATTTTTTTCTTTTAAAACCGGACGCACCCTTTATTATATATATATATATATATATATATATCTATATAATATCAAGTATTTACTTCATTACCTAATTTTTGTATAAAAACCTAAGCTAGTTTTGATTAAACCTTTATACTTTAAACGCCTACGTACTAAAACTATTTTTTAAATATAACTTTCATTTCCCCAAACCACTTTCTATTTTGAGAAAGTTTGCTACAAACTTCTATATTTCACTCACCTATTTTATTTTTAAAATACCAGATTTCCCATAAACGCTTAACACTTAATCATGCACTATGACCGTAGCATTTACATGCCAAGACTCCATTCCTTTCCATTATCACTAAACGTGAACAAATGGAATACTCATAATCCAACACAAACATACTCAAAATGAGATGCCCATACACCTTAAAATGATATCATGCACATACTTAACTCACTTAGAACACATAAAATCACATAGCACAACACTTAAACACATAAAATGAACTCTTAGCCATTTCTAAAGGTATAAACTAACCTGCTCAAATCAAGGTTGTCACATTATCCCCTCCTTAAAGGAAATCCTTAATCCCGAATTTAACTAGCCGAATCAACAGCACGATCTAACAATAAACCAGGGATACTTTAAACTTTATATGTGTCATCCGCATCCCAAGTGAACTCGAGACCACACTTTGAATTCTAACGAACTTTCACAAGTGATATCTTACTACACTTCAAACTCCTAATCCCACGGTTCATAATCTCTACTGGTTCCTCAAAAAAACGTAAAGTCTTGTTGATTTTGATTTCATTCAACGGCACATGCAAATTAGCATCCGCCAGACACTTCTTCAGATTTGACACATGAAAGGTGTCATGCACGCTATTCAACTCCTCATGTAACCTCAACCTATAAGCTACAAGGCCAATCCTTTCAAGGATCCCAAACGGTCCTACATATCTTGGTGCTAACTTACCCATCTTTCCAAAATGAACTACGCCCTTCCAAGGCGTCACCTTTAACAATACCCGATCTCCCACCTCAACTCTAACGACTTACGCCCATAATCAACATAGATCGTTTGACGATCTCTCGCTACTTTGGGACTTTCCTTTACCAACACTACCTTATCAGTTGTTTCCTGTACCAGTTCGGGTCCAATCAAACTACTTCCTCTAATCTATGCCTTATAAAACTGCGATCTACATTTCCTACCATACAAAGCTTCAAACGGAGCACACCGAATGCTCAATTGATAACTACCACCAAAATCGATAACACATGCCCTCATTATATCCTTCGAAGTCTGAATCATACATTCACTTTATCCATTCGCTTGAGGATGCTAAGCATTACTCAAATCCAATCGCGTCACTAACACTCTCTGCAGCGTCTGCCAAAACCATGAGGTAAATCTCCTCTAATCTGCGTTGATCGTCACCAGAATTCCATTCTTGCTATTATCTCATCAATATAAATCCTTGCCAACTTTACATCTTGAAATCTCTTGTATAGCTAAAAAATGAGCTACTTGTTCAGTCTATCGACCATCACCCAAATCACATCATACTCAGCTATTCTTTGACCTGAAATTTACTGATAAAATCCATGGTGATTCTATCTCATTTTCACTCAAGTATCTTAGGCTGTTGCAGCAAGCCAAAAGTCTTTGACATCGCAACTTTCACCTCTTAAACAGATTCAACAATTGCTAACATAGGTAACTATATCCTTTTCTACACGTGGCTACCAATACATGTCCCCATGGTTATAGTACGTCTTATCCGTCTCCCCGAATGTACCAAGTACTTATGCATGGAGGCCCCCAAGCCTCATCCATTACTACCGTTTCTTATCATTCCACTAACATAACTCAGTAACGATCCATAAAGTACAAATCATTGTCCACCTTACTTTTCCATATGTAAATCTAACCTATGAAGCCTTTCTGCAGTACGTTCTCTTGCTTAAACCCTCACTTTGGCCAGCCAATACATCATCCTCTTACTTCAAAATGAATGGCATAGCCATCGCATCGAACACGTCATTTTCACTCGTTCCTTTCCTACTTAACGCATCAACCCCACTACATTTGATTAATCGAAGCGTCACACACTCATCTTCAAAGTCCTACGGAAAGCCTCTCTCGTTTCAGCGCCCCACTCGTACTTCTAATTCCTTTAAGTTTAGGGAATAAGGGTTTAAAAAATCTTAGAAAAGATTACGATGAAACTAGTAGAACCTGCCACTTCTAAGAATAAATCATAACTCGATGGTTTCGTAGGTACTTCATAATCTTCACTTGACTGCCACACTCTTAGTAAACTTAGCATACAACTTCTCCTTCCTCATCATTCCAACACTACCTCTTCAAATGTACTTCATGGTTTCCTCCTCGATGTTTGATAGGCCAGAATGTCATTAATGAATACGATGACAAATCCACCTAAGTACGGTTTGCAAACTGGGTTCATTAAGTCCATGAAAACCGATGGTGCATTGGTCAACCTAAAAGGCATAATCGTAGACTCAAAATGTATGTATCTCGTTTGAAATGTGGTCTTTGGAATGGCATCCTCATGCACTCGTAGCTGATGATAACCTGACCGAAAATCTATCTTTAAGAAAGGACACACTCATCGTAACTGATCAAACAAGTCATCAATCCTTAGGGAGTGGATAATAGTTTTTAACAGTTAATTTGTTCAACTCCTTATAATCAATACGCATGCGAAAAGAACAATCCTTCTTTTTCATGAATAACACATGTGCTCCTCACGGAAAATGACTAGGTCATATGAAACCCTTGTCTTGTAATTCCGAGGGTGCCAAAAGATATGGAGACTTCGCGACTGGCGTCGATCCATGAACCAAATCTATGCGGAACTCAACTTGTCGTCGTGGTGGTCATCGACAAATCTTCTGGAAACACATCAATAAAATCCCGTACGACGAAAATATCACTCAATTTCGGTTCATCTACCTTCGTGTTCATTAAGGTTTTCACGACTCCTTGAGTACGTTCACCATGAACCTGACGTATTTCATCACCTTCCAACGGTCCTAACCACCTTCTCATGACATACCATCACAAATTTCCTCTTGGACAACCAATCCATTCCCACAATCACATAACAGCTTCCACGATTCAACGATATCAACGAACTCTAAAGGTTACAACAATCGAATAGGATAACAAACGAATATCGAGTCAAAGAATAGAATGCATATAGGAGATTCCACATATGCAAGTAGACGTGGATCAAATGACATAAGAATCCTTTTGAAAGAAAGGATACGTATATGCACCGAGTGAAAACGCAAACGAAAGAATCAACAGGCGTACCACGACAAATGAACACATAATAAAAATCAATACTAAAGATGGAAATTCTTATACCAATTATCGACTTTACTCGAAAGACCAAATTAAATAATGTTTTTATAAAAATCGATTTAAATTAAGAAAGTTACTTTAAGTATAAAAATCATTTTAAATAATAATGAAATTGTCTTAAATGTAATCTTTGAAAAATTCATTCTGGTTGTCATAAAAATTTAGAGATGGTTATCTAATGGTGTATCGTACCTTACCACTATGAATCATTTTAAACCAGCTTCTTATAATAAAATAAAATTTATTTAACCACTCAGCAATTTTCATATCCTATGTGTATAGACCATTTAAACATATACTATTTACAAAGAGTATTTTAAACATAGTTTTTTCTCAAACACTAACACAATACTTCAAAAGGACTTTTATAATTAGACATCAATTATGAAATATGTTACTTAAACAAAAGACACCATAATACCAAAAGGGATCGTAAAACATCGTACAGACTCTAATACAATTCTATTGTTTGAAAACGAAAGAATACAACAGGAACCATGTACTCAAAATAAAATCAAACAAACTCGTATAAGAAAACTTATGAAAGACGTCATGTACCCAAAAGAAAACGTAAGGTCTTATCCAAAATAATGATCAACAGAGCAAACCTAAAAGCATCGATACTAACACGTCCCCAACAATGGGATACGAAAACCAAGGAATACAACTAAGGGAGTAATGATTCACGCTAATATGTTAGGAACAATTAGTGCTTAAAGAAACGTTTGATACTCATACGAGTAATCAATGCAACGAAAGAACTAACGAAATGCGCCTATATCCGAAAGAGCAGATTCCGAACAACCAATATACATCGAGACATCGAATAGGAAAAAAATCGGGTATCCTTAAAAGTCCTTTTCAAACATAATTGGCCCATTAAATCTAAAAACGAACATCATCTAAAATCTGTTTCCTTTGTTGATGGAAGTGATAGTAATACTGATAATTCTCGATTTATGGAAAAATTGAAGGCTATGGATTCTCAAATTATAAGCTTAAATGAAGAATTACAAGATATGCGTAACAAATATCAGGACCTTAGAGAGAACCACGCTTCTAAAAAACACATGAATGATGACACGCCGATGTGTGAACGCCATGAAGTAGATTATGTCCAATATGGAGTTCTCAAAATGAAAATTCTTATAACTCGTATTCTCATCAATCCCATCATGATCGTAATGATTCTGAGAAATCGCTCACAGAATTAAACAATGATGTAAGAAATGATCTCGAAGATTTTAAAAGATGTATCCGTAGCATAAGAACTATTTATGATAAACTCTATGATAGAGACGATCGTAAAATCATCGGTGTTTTACCTAACAAAGAGTCTAAAACAGTCAACCAAGAATTTCAATCTAAAACAGATTTTGAAAAATCAATCACAAAATTCTTAGATGGTCAAAGAGTTACAAATATGTTTTTCAAAAACAATGTTAACGATATGATTTTAAAGATGAAGCAAAACGAAAAGAATTTCCAAACTAAAATTAAAATATGGAAAGAAAAATAGATGAGAGGGAGAAATCTCAAAACATATCTTCAAAACAAACCGGTAGGACTGACCCTCCTCCTCCTCCAGCTCAAACCAAACAAGTGAATGCCGTATTCACCGGGAGTGGAAAGTTTAATGATTCTCTAAATATTCAAAAAGATCCACCACTTCCTATCATCGTTAACAATAAAATCAAAAAAGATAAACCTATTAAGACAACAAAAAAGGGTTATCACGTAGTCAAAACAAAAGAATATCCATTCCGCGAGTACATACCAAAGACCCCATACCCTCAATGTTTAAACGTGGATCATTCCCACTTGAACCGTATCATTAAGGAATCTTAAATCAAGTTAAGTATAATAATAATAATAGTAGTAATAGTAAATAATAATAAACCTATATAAAAAAAACTAAAATATACATATATAACTTTGCAGTTTTTAAGTATGTCACGCATTCGGCCGGTGTGTCGCGTATCTCGATCTCTGTATCCAAAAAGAATGTTTTGAACTTTGTGGGTGTGTTCACTGGAAACCCACACGAGACTATAACTCGTCCACTCGGGACACCAAGGGGTTTAAAGGCTTGTTGCATACGCTAAATGCAACCGTGGTGCCTACGAAAGTGCGCTTTTGTATGTAATGTCTTTCTTGTACTTGTGTCTATTTTGCAGATTAAATAAAACAGGTGGAGCTTGGATTGGTGGTTGGCATTTTACATTTGGAAACTTATATAATTGGAGTATTACATTACATGTGGTAGAATACACATGCTTGGCATTCCGTTTCGCGCCATATCCTTCATAATTCAACCAAGAACTTAAGAACCCCAGGAAGTACTGTTTTCCCTTAATTTTCCCTATTTCCTATATTTATCAGTTCTCACATTGAGGGCAATGTTCAACTTAAGTGTGGAGGGGTGGCAAATAGGAAAAATTAATCATGTCCCTTCATGTTTTCTCTACAGAAATTTTCAAACTTTCAACTGATATTTTCTGGAAAATTTAAAAATTTATATATTACTTTTCTAAAAACTTAAAAATTGCATACGCTTAGTAAGGAAAATCCAACCAGATTGACATTTTAACTAGCACAAAATCAACCCACTTAAATTGTAAGGATTTAGCCATAAAGAATTTGGGTATCCACCTTTGATACCTAAGATAATTTTTGCCTTTAGCTTGTTCGAGTTAGGGTTGAATGCAATTGCAAGTGTCTCATCCATCGTTACGGCTGTGTATTTGTACTTTTGTCGCCTTTTCTGGAACATTGGTATTGGTATACAGTTATATGCGTGGGCTGGTAATTTAGTAGCTCCAGAACTTGTGCTTGATCATCATTTACTAGACCGCAGTGAGGTTAATTTATAGACAAAGTCGTATGATAAGAGGTGAAATAAATCCCTATGCAATCATGTATCTGCAGCACTTACTTTTAGTGTTTAGATCCCCGAAGTATCCCAAGAGCAAGAAGTATATGCTCAAAGAAGTTTTGTACCAGCCTTAGTTATCGCAGTATCTAGAATGAAAAGAATTCAAAAAAAGAGAAAAAAAGAGAGAGAATAGAAAAAAATAATAAATGTTCAAAGTATAAGGCAAAGTTCTGGCACATGGAATCAAGTATCTGCTATTCACCCACATCATTATCACGTTTTTCCTCTTTGAGATTTTTGTCTAGGTGCTCACGCTATAACGGGCATGTTTATGTGTCTAGTACAAGCATATGGTAGCGACCTAGATTATGTCTGTGCAATTGAGTGACTTCAAAAATATAAAACTCTATCTGAGTGACTCGTGTGTATTAAAAAACAAACACTTTCCCTGTGTGAGGTGCTCTGTTATATGTCTATGCCTGAAAAGTTATAAAACTGATAAACACTTGGTAATGCTAAAATGATTTTTTTCTCCACACCATGATAAATGATCTTGTTTTCTCGCTTTAATTGTTTAAGGGCAAGCAATAGCTAAGTGTGGATGGATTTGATAACGCCTAAATTATACATGTTTTTGGCGGCGTTATTTGCATTTATTTTATCATTTATCGTGAACTTTTGATACTTAATCGACTATATTTGCTATTATAGGTTCATGGTATGTGTCATGGAAGAACACAGAAGATTACACGAAGAATTGAAGCTTAAACGAAGAAGTAAACCCAAGCTGAATGCTTCCCAACATCTGTTTACTATTTTGTCCATAACTCGGTCATACGAACTCCGTTTGACGCGATTCTGGCGGCCACGCGAAGAGAATTCAATTATCTACAACCATGAAAAAGGCCAAGTGCTGAAATGGCCAAAAGTGCAGTGGTTTTACCCAAAGTGCGGTACACTTTTGAGTATGTTAGAAAGTTAAAGGCAATTAAATGCTAAGTGCACTAACTCACTATAGGCGGCGCATAAATAAGTTTGTGCGGCGCACTTTGACCCCTGAAGAGCTTATAAAAAGCCTCCTTAGCTCTCCCATTTCATACATCCTCACACACATCATCCCAATTCATATGTAACACTTAGAATAGGTATTTTTGGGGATAAAGGCTTGACAAACCTTTGATCTAAACCTCCCTTGGTAACACAATCATCACAACAAGAAGAATCAAAGTTAGGAGGAGTTCTTGAAGAATTTGGTTGAACTTTATTGATGTTCATCCATATTTCTAAATTTTATTCCATCCAAGGAGGTGTTAGTGAAGTGTAATTCAAATCTATAAGTGATTGTGACAGAATTGTTCATAGTTTTCGGGTCTGCTTTGAATATAATATAGTGTTCTTGCGAAATTCTTGTGAAATCACCATCATTTGCTCTTATAGTTTGGTATAATCTTGTTTATCGTTTGAATATGATTATTATTGAATTGTTTGAGTCCATAATGTGTTTTGTTACTTCTTTGATTATGGAGTAGTAATCTTATGTTTGTTTGGGCGATATGTGATCTTGGATATGGAGTGTTTGGATATGAGTTTATTAAAATAGTTAAACATGATTTTCTAAGTGTAAAGGTCGAAAGGATACTTATAAACTTATGTTTTATCATTCCAAAATATATATGGATTATAATAACTTATAAAGGCCGAAAGGATTTGTTGTTATTAATTCATATAATCACTAGTTATATTTAAAGGCCGAAAGGATTTATAACTTGTGATAATCTATTTTCTAAACTTATAAACATTATTCCAAACATATCATTATCTAAGTGATCATTGCCTTAATAAACATACCATAATCATTTGCTTGAATCATCTTTTAATCGCTTTCTTTACAATATTCGATATATGCTCGTCTTGGTTAATTTGATACGTGACAATCATCTTAGCCTTAGCACCTTAATTACAAACTATAAAAACATCAATTACCGTGGAACAACCTGGACTTACCTAAAGCTATACTATACACGAACGGGTATACTTCCCGAGTGTTGTGTTTTTAGTAAAAATCGGTATTTCTAGTATTATAAATTTAAAGCTTGTAAAACACACATCAAGTTCCCAGGCTTGTAGTCTGTCGAACTGATAAAGCTCTTCTTGTATTGCCTCTATCCATGCAGAATCAACCATTGCCTCCTTAATTTTTTTTGGTTCAGCAGTACTCACGGTGAGTGCAAACATACACATTTCAAGATATGTTGCAAGTTGTCATCTTGTTTGCACTGGCTTGGATAGATTTCCACGAACTTGTTCTAGTGGGTGATCTTTGGTCCATCGGTATTCGGAATCGTGTGGTTGATAGAAGGTATGCATATTTGAATTATAAATATTATATGAGGAAGACTCGGCAACTTCTCGTACCGGTGTACATAAAGGATTGATAAATTTATCTTGTTAGAATTGTGTATCTGCTGCTTGATTATCATTATTTTCCTCAGCATGAACATTTATATTTAAAGTTGTTGGTTCTGTTGAAGACTGAATATTCGTTGTAGGTGGTGTGTCTTGTTGTTTAGAATTGTCGGTGGGAGAAGAAGACTTGTTGACACTTAAAGTACCTGCATTGAAAAATTCATCGTACAAAGGACCGAAAAGAAGATCCAACTCTTGTTGTAACGGAGCTGTTGTATCTGCTGATGGAGAAACATGTTCTAGTTGGGGGGACGAGGCCAGAGTTGTCATAATTTGACGCTTTTGTTGTTGGGGAACGAGGCCTGAAGTGTCATTAGCAACAAACATCTTTGTCATCTCTTTGATCTCATCAAATCTGAGATGTGTAGATTCAACTATAAATTGGGTTCTCTTGTTGTAAACATGATATCCCTTGGACTGAGTGGAGTATCTTACCAGAATGCATGGATCCCCTTTTTCTTTCATCTTGTCAAGATTTTCACCATCTATGGTTAAGTAACAGGTGCAACTAAAGATGTGAAGGTGTCTGATTGAAGGTTTTCTATCATTGATGATGTGATATGCAGTCTTCTCATGTGTCAAGATTATGATGGATCTATTTTGAGTATAGCATGCGGTTATAATTGCTTTAGCCCAAAAGAACAAAGGAAGTTTAGAAGCTGAAAGCATCGTTCAAGCATCCTTAATAAGAGTGCGGTTTTATATTTTGACAACGTCGTTCTGTTCAGGTGTTCGAGGAGTATAAGTTTGATGCTCAATTACTTCTTCTTTGAAGTATTCATGGAGTGTCTTGTATAAGAACTCTGTGCCTCTGTCAGTTTGAACAGAAATTACTGAGGCTTGAATATTTCGTTGAATCATCTTGATGAAATCTTTTAGAACTTCTGGTGTTTCATCTTTGGATCGTAGAAATAGAGTCCAAGTATATCTGGAGTAGTCGTCTACAATTACCAGAATGTATTTCTTCCCATTTATGCTAGCAACCCGCATTGGGCCACATAAGTCCATATGAAGCAAATTTAGCCGTCCTTTCAAACTTGAAACATCCTTTGTATTTAATGAACTTCTTTTTGCTTTACTCACTTCACAAGAGGAACATAGTTGATCCTTGACATATTTTAGTTTTGGTAAACCAATCACTACATCCTTCTTTAAAAGCAAGTTGATGTAGTCGAAGTTAAGATGAGAAAGTCTTCGATGTCATAACCATACTTAAGTTGGTGAGGCTTGTTGGGAATTTTGAGTTACTACTGTAAGTACTACTTTACTACTACTGGTTCAAGATTGATACTGCTACTGAAGATTGAAGAATATAAACTAAGTCATTAGTACTGCTAGTTGTAATAGTTAGTACTGCCAGTACAAATGTTAGTACTGCCAGTATAGTTAGTACTGTTAGTTAATAGTTAGTGTTGTTAGTATTATATAGTTAGTACTGCTAAAGTGATATGCATGAGATATATTAGGAATAGATATGCATTATCATTGTACGCGTTTTGTAAGCCCATTAGGGTTTCCTTAGTGTATAAAAGGAACCCTATGGCATAGTTAGAGATATCAATTTTCACAGCAAACACATATCTCATAGTTAGTTATTCTGTAACCTTGGCAGAATATTTGCAATCAATATATTCAAGTTTAGTATTCATTGTTCTTCTTAGTATTGCAAGTTAGATTCTGCATAACTTGTAGTATTCACAATCATAGTTTCTCTTATAGTTAGTTTGGATTTATCCAGGTTAACTAAGCTTTAACAGGCTAAAGAAGATCTGTTTATTAGGACTACACAAGTGGTATCAGAGCATGTAGAGAAACTCCGAATAAGAAGAACTTTATTAGATCTAGATCTCTTCCTATAATACACAATGTCTGGTGAAGAACCTGCAACACAAATAGCACCAGTAGAATCTCCTCAAATGGTGTCTACTATAAAACTTTCGATTCTTAAGAAGGGTAAATATACCCTTTGGAGCATGAGGATGGAGCAGTATCTTACTAACACAGATTATAGTTTGTGGCAAGTGATCTTGAATGGTGATGGTCCTATACAAGTAACAACTGATGAAAATAGTGTTGAAACTGAAGTACCTCCAAAGACTTCTCAAGCACTATTACAAATACAAAGAGAAAGAAAAGCTAAAAGCATTTTGCTTTTGGCTATTCCTGATGAGTATCAACTGAGGTTCCATGGAATAAAGGATACAAAGTCTCTGTGGGCTGCTATCAAGAGTAGATTTAGTGGCAATTTTGAATTTAAGAAGATGCAGAAGAATGTTTTGAAATAACAATTTGAAAACTTTTATGTATCTGATACAGAAGGATTAGATAAAGCATATACTAGATGTTCATGGTGCAGCTATTTCTAATGAAGATGCAAATCAGAAATTTTTAAGTGCTCTACCTTCATCATGGAACAATGTAGCCATGATTATGAGGAACAAAGATGGTATAGATGATTTGGATATTGATGATCTATACAATAACCTAAAAGTGTTTGAAGCTGATATCAAAGGTTCCTCTGGATCATCTTCAAACTCTCAGAATATGGCATTTCTCTCTGCAGAAGACACTAGCAGCAGTAATGAAGTTAACACTGCTAATGGTGTTTCTACTGCATCAAGCCATAATTCTTAGGGACAAGCCTCTTTATTATCATATACTGATGATCTAATGTTCTCATTCTTTGCTAATCAGTTAAATAGTCCACAACTGGATGATGAAGACCTAGAGCAGATTGATCATGATGATTTAGAAGAAATGGATCTTAAATGGTAGGTGGCCATGCTTTCTATGAGGGTTAAGTAATTTTATAAGAAGACTGGAAGAAAGTTAATCTTCAATGGCAAAGAACATGTAAGTTTTGATAAAACTAAGGTTGAATGCTTTAACTGTCATAAAAGGGGCCATTTTGCAAGGGAATGTAAAGCACCAAGAAATCAAGGGAACGGGAATAGAGATGCAGGGTATAGAAGCAGGGACAACACCAGAAGGACTGTACCAGTGGTGACCTCTGACGCATTGGTTGTTCAGGACAATGCTTTGATTGTCCAAGATGGACTAGGATATGACTGGAGTTATATAGCTCAAGATGAATCAACTGAGTTTGCTTTCATGGCCTACACTGCAAACTCCTTAGGGTCTGACACAGAGGTATAATCTTGTTCTAAAAACTGTGTAAAACATATGAAAAACTTCAAAAATAGTTTGATGAACAGAGACAAATTCTTAATAAGGCTAATCTAGAAATTGTAGCTTATCAGTTAGGCCAAGAATCTATAGAGGCACAGTTAGTTGTTCATCAAAAAAATGAAGTTGTCTATGAAGAAAAGATTGCAGTCTTAGAATTTGAAGTAAAAGATAAAAGTAATGTTATCACTAGACTTAAAAATCAGTTAGATGAAACCTTAAGAGAAAAAGATGATTTAAAAGCTAAACTAGAATAGTTTGAAACATCTTCTAAAAACTTAAATAAACTGATTAATAGGTAATTAAGTTCTAAAGATAAAACTGGTCTAGGATATGGAGATAAATTGAATGAAAATGATTCAAATGGTAGTTAATTATTTAATAGTGTATTTGATAGTCATTCAAGTGATGGAGATGACAATCAAATAAATGATAGGTTCAAAAAGGATAATGGATATCATGTTGTTCCTCCTCCTTTAACTGGGAACTACACGCCTCCACTAGCTGACCTATCTTTAGTAGGATTAGATGATTCTGTTTATAGGCCTACAGCAAATAAGACTAGTGCTAGTGTGTCTCAAGTTAAAGCAAGTACCTCTCAAACTAGTAATACTAGTATAGAAATGCCTAAAGTTGAATCTGTTAGGCCTAGTGGTGTTATCATTGAAGATTGGGTTAGTGATGATGAGAACATTTTTCAATTTAATGATTTGTAAGTAACAGACAAACCTAGTCTTAAAAAGATTGAGTTTACTAATGCTAGGAATGAATCTGTTAAACCTAAACAAGCTGAAAAACCTAGGATGGTCACTCAAAATCCTAAGTGTTGGGTTTCAGAAGTTCCTACAACTTAGCGCTGCTACTTATACAAGTTACTACTGCCAGTTCTACTTAGTGTTGTTGATGAAGAATGATATAGATTCAAGAAAATAGACTAAGTAGTTAGTACTGTTAGTTATAAGTAGTTAGTACTGCCAGTACATTGTTAGTACTGCCAGTATAGTTAGTGTTGTTAGTAGTAAGTTAGTACTGCTAGTTAGTACTGCTAGGAGATATGCATGAGTTATTATAGGAATAGATATGCATTATCTCTTCATACATTTTGTAAGCCCATTAGGGTTTTCCTTGGTGTATAAAAGGAACCCTACGGCATTAGTTAGATATAAGTTTCATATACAAGTTTCACCAATATATAGTTAGTAATCTGTAACCTAGCAGATTAATAGTAATCAAAGTTCTGTTTTATTCATTGTTCTTCTTAGCAATATAAGTTAGTTTCTGCATAAATTATATTGTTCATAGTCATTGTTTCTCTTGTAGTTAGTTTGAATCTATCCAAATTGGCTACCACCCTTAACAGGCTAGAAAGATCTATTCAGATTGGGATCAACAAATGGTATTAGAGCTTGTTGAGAAACTATGAGTAAAAAGAACTAAAACACATCAGTTACAAACTTTTACCTTTTAGATCTATTCAATGGCAGGATCAGATGATGAAATTCCACCACCACCACCACCACCACAAACATCAACATAACAAGCCCCTCACACCGTGTCAACCATTAAACTCCCTATTCTGAAGAAAGGTGAGTATGACATCTGGGCTATGAAAATGGAACATTACTTGAGCTATACAGACTATCCTATATGGGAAATCATACAAAAAGGAAATGGTCCTGTAAGTGTCTCAACAGATATAAATGGAATAATAAAGGTTCTGCCTCCTAAAACTGCTGAAGAAATTTTAGCCAGAGAAAGAGAAAGAAAAGCAAGGACCACC
>BQNB010070143.1:0-33229 GCA_026074375.1 Tanacetum coccineum
TTGCTTTTGTGAAAGTTTTGTCGAAAGATGGTATTTTTAATCCATCCTATGGCGATTGATACCAATTGATATGAAATCAATTTACATACAAAATAGGGCCAATGACTGAGATGAGCCAAGAAATTTTTATTTCTCACCTAATAGTCTTTTTAGTGAAAAATTCCATATATATTCAGCACGACTTCGTGATTTTTTGGATTTGCGCGACTCCACCTAAAGATTGCCACATGTCCTTTTTTGTACTTTTACGTCAGAAAATGTTTTTTACTCGATTCATTTCAGTTTTACTCGATAAATTTTATCTTTTGTTTTTTATGAATTTTTTTTGTCTTTTACAAAAAAGACAAAAATAATAAATAATAATACTATTATTTTTAAATTGATTTATACATTTCAATCTGCGACTTTTCTATTTTCAATTCCTGACTTTTCTTTTTATCAGTCCCCAACTTTTCAGAATTTTCCCTCTATTTTTTGTTATTGCCCAGCACGAGACCACAACTACCACACACACTAGCCTAATTAAAACACAAACCCAAACACACACTCACATACACACGACATAATGTCTTCTATAGTAGAACTGAGTAAGGTAATGTATCTCTTGGGTTTTTCCACTATTGTTTATTGTTTTTGAGTTAATTTAATAATGTTTAAATTGATTTAGGGTTTAATTAAATAATTAATTTAGGGTTTAACTTGTCGGGTTATTTGTGCAAATTGGTTTCTGTTTTTGTGTATTTTACCTTTGATCCCTTTTTTGTTGTATTTAAACCCAAAAACCTTATATTCATGACATTTTTATTATATATAAATGATTATGTTAACCTTTAAGTAGGTAATTGATTTGTAATGTGTAACTTTTATTTGTTAATGCAGCCGTATGACTGCAAAGTTACCCTACGGTCGAGGCCTTCTACGATTCCATTTATTAAAGAAAGGTTATCCAAGACCAATAAGCGACTGAAGCTTTTTAAAGACACTGTATTTGGAAAGTATTTAGATCTCGAGGTGGAAG
The DNA here is from genome assembly GCA_026074375.1 of Tanacetum coccineum. NCBI lineage: Eukaryota > Viridiplantae > Streptophyta > Magnoliopsida > Asterales > Asteraceae > Tanacetum > Tanacetum coccineum. The sequence goes on from BQNB010070143.1 coordinate 1,019, forward strand.
ACAATGATAACCATTTGCTGAATTATGTTCTTCACCATCAAAGGCCCGAACTCAGTAAGAGTGTTGATTCAAATCTCGTATTTGACATTGCTAGTCATACGTTATTGTTCAGAAGGTCAGATTTTTGCTTGGTGACCGGTTTTGGCTTGTGGGAAAGTTGTTTTCCCTGAATATATGCATGACGACATTCCTCCTTTTCTTAGACGTCTGTTTCCGGACAAAGCAAACAAACTAGAAAAATAAGGCTAGTTTGGGTAAAGCTGCACAAGGTAAAGCTGTAAAAGGTAAAGCCGCAAAACGTAAAACTGCACAAGGGAAGGCAGCCCAGCCAAGCGACAAAGGTGATACACACAGTGTGACAATCCTAGACTTAAGATCATTGATTTGGGATGATGAAAAGTGGAAAAAATTTAGTGTTGAGGATTTCATACGTGTTTGTTTGTTATAAATGTCAAAACAGGTTTTTATGGGGCAAGAGGATAAAAAGGTTGTCAAGAATAGTTTCCTGAGGCTGGTAGAGGATCTAGCAGCTTGGGATGATTTTTCTTAGGGTGAATTCTATTGGGAAGAATTTTATAAGAAGACTGTGAATTTGATTGACAATCACAGAGCTACTCACATCAACTTCAAGAAAAAGAATCCTTTAAATTACCAACGTACTCCATATACGAATTTGCTTGGGCATTCAAGGCAAGTACTTGTTAAGTACCTTAAATTTGTTTAGACGTCTCATATATTTGTCTAACTGACAACATTTATAGGTTTGGATATTGGAATCGTTCCCCAACAGTTATCACTGGTTGTCTAAAGAATCAGAAGTGATACAAAGGGTGTTGCGTGGACCATGAGAGAAGGTTTTGAAAAACAAAATTACCCTCAACTGTTTGGGCCGGTAATAACCATTAGCATACCGTAACAAATTCAAATTATGATATATTTTTTAATTTTGATGTATGTGTTCTAATTACGACCATGTTACGATTTTATTATAAGATTCAAATCTAATTACTCAGATTCGCTCGGGTTTAGTATCTGTTAGGCCCGCTGATGTTCCTATGTCGGTAGGAGGCTCTGCGGGTTCCGCCGCTAACGTTCTGGATGAAGAGCTTGAGATGGTTGTTGCTGGTCCAGTGGCTAATAATGCCGTTGGTGCCGAGGTTGTTCCTCCTTCTATGGGTCGACTTCGACGAGGTGTAGTTGCTCGACCGGTTGGTTTTTCATAGAGGGTTATAGCTCCGTCTTCAGATGTTGATTCAAAGGCTAAGAGAGTCACATTTCCAAACTCTGTTGGTTGTCCATCCTTTAAGGAAAGAAAGCATGTGGTTTTGGACGAGGGACCCTCTTCTCCTAAGTCTGTTCCTGACTTTACTCCACCTGATGAAGCTTGTAAGACTCTTTTTGGGTCCTTAGCTAGTATGGAGGATCCTGTAGATAGTGATCCCTTTCTTCTAGGTCTATGTCTTCCTGCCCCTTTTGTTTTTGTCATCCTTTTCCTTGTTGTTTGTGTAATTTATTTTTCTTCCTTTTCAGGTATTGAGGAGGCTTGTTCTTCCTGTAATGTTCTTTGCAACCTCTCCTAGCCATTTCCTCTGATTCTCTGATTGTTATTTTATGTTGTTTTGTGATGTTGCGCCGTTGTTACGCTTTTCAAACACTTTACTCTTTTTAGGGAGGCGATAGTGTGCCTCTGATGTGTCATTGTGTGGTGTTAAATTATGATTCAAGTTTTAAATTTATATTTTGTCGACTTAACCAAAAATAACACTTTAACGGGTCGTGTACCCAGTCGGTGGGAGTTTCGTGGTAAGTAGGATGTCGATCACTAAGAGCGAGGAACACTTTAAATTTATTAATACTTTGGTTTTTCTAATCTAAGTTAGTCTAATCTATGCTAAACCTATGCTAAACCTATGTTAATCCTAAATCTAATGGATAAGGGGGTTTTTAGTCTGAGAGACTGGCACAGGTTTGGTGGTGACTAAAACCAATTTAAGATACTAAAACATACGCAAGCAAATTAACAGAAGATAAAAGAGCGGTCTAGCCAAATATAAGAAAACTGTATTAACCATTATTAATCCAATCAGAACGTTGGTTTGTTTATTAGTGCAATGATTACTTATCTCAAAGCGGCATATCATTCTTAAGACTTAGGCGTTACTTCTTCCTAAGACCTAGACACGTAGAATTCTATCACAATTAAACGCATCCGCATAAAGCATCCTTATTTGCTGATTATAATCTATCTTAGGGATTAAAGCAATGGTGATCTTGTTAAACCCTAGCTCATAGAGACTTTACCCACTTACTGCTTAATGGCAATTCATACACTAGTAGTCCACTAACCAAGTCTTTACCAATTAATCGAGAACGTACTCGTTGATACCAAGGTCACCTTATGGCTTTTTTTTTTTTTTTTTTTTTGATGTTTAATTTATTTTTTTTTTTTTTTTTTTTTTTAAAAATTTTTTTATTTTTTTTTTTTTTTTTTTTTTTTTTTTTTTTTTTTTTTTTTTTTTTTTTTTTTTTTATTTTTTTTTTTTTTTTTTTTTTTTTTTTAAAAATGGCCCAACAAAGCTCAAATCAAAGGGTGGGAAATAGGTCCCATTAATTATGATCAATTATTCTAGATGTATAAATCACTATATGGAGAGCTATCCTGGTATCTAGATTACGTCCTTATCACAATATCCATTGAATGATAAGGTCCATACCAAAGCACGTAAACTAGTAAGATGATAAAACATAAACAAGCAAATCAATGATAAATTATAAAAAGAAAAAAAAATCGAGATAAACAAACCAAACATTAAGATCTTCATAACAATGGCAAATACACAAAGGTATTAGCCTTCAAACATCATAATTTATACAAAAGTAATGATTTAGCCAAGGTAAACTAACCGAGTTAACGAATGATACAAAAAACTGAACGATTATAAGAGTATAAGAAATTACACGTTGTCTCTTATGGAATTAATCGCGTTGCTCGACCTCTTTTGCTCTTTTTCTCCTTTGAAAATTAACTTTTATGGTTTAGGAATCGAGAATATGATTTTGCACACCTAAAACTCGTTTTTAAGTTTTCTATTTATAAGGTCTGAAGTCGGTTTCGATACGGCATATCCAAAGTATTGGATACGGTGTATTAGGGGTTTCTTGGAGTAGGGACCACGTTTGATATCTTCCAGAATATTAACCTTCTATATCTCCAATACGGTAAATTGGTCTTCTCTGGAGACGGCGTATTGATCTTGTTTCCTTCGTGGTCTTTGGTGAGGTTTAGGCACAATTACGCCGTATCTTCCTTGATGGATACGGCATATTGGTTGTCAGAATAGTAATCTTCAAAATATCTTTGTTTAAGCTCCAGAATGCGTGCCTTTTAGTTAACTTTCACCAAGTACTCCATAATTACTACAATTCTTAAATAGGAACGATTAAGTAACAATTCTTTGCAATAATTATACAAAATGGGTTAATTACATGGGATAAATGATGCTATAAAATAGACGTTATTTGATGTCATCAAATATCCCCCACTTAAATCCTACTTGTCCTCAAGTAGCCTTTAGAAATTTATAAAAAAAGGTTATCCCTAAATTTCCTTAAAGCAATTTAATTTTATCTAAACAAAGTTACAACAACCAAACACCTCACGAAATAGTAAAATACAAACACTAAAAGTCACTCAACTAAGTCAATGTGGGTAAACAAGTAACTATTCACTCAATTGACTCTCGAGATGAGTATATCTTATCAAGGCTTGGCAATGATACACATCTCCACCACTAGAGCTAAGGAGTAACAAGTTTATAAAGGTAAAAGAAGGTTTTGTTATAAACTTATGGTTACACATACACACACGTAACGACATGATAGACACATGTGACTGCTCACTCCTACCTCGAATAAGCTAAAGAGTAAAACTAGTAGAGTAATATAGGGTATGGATCTTCTAACTTTCCCCAATAGTAATAAACCAACAAGGCAGCTGAGACATGCATACATGGCCGTAACGACGGAATAGACATGCACGCTCGATCACATCCTTATTCGCGTAAAACCCATGGTTAATGATTAGGAAAGGGAATTAAATTGTTGTTAAACAAAAATTACGAAACAAATAGATTAAGTCTAAAATACAAGTTGCTAGACACTTTTTCCCGACCGTTACCATGATAAAGACACAACTATTTACAAACGTCTTGATCATAGATCAAAAACAACAACCTAAGTTGGCGTTCCCGTAACGGTCAACTTCCCAATCATCCCATACTTTACATACTTTACAAGACAAGTGGCGATATCTTCCACTTTATACAATACTCTACATCGTTGACTTTTAAGACGTATCAACGAATAATCGATCCTTCATATAATTCCTTCGGTCTAAGCTCTTGCGATTATCTCCAAACTTTCCTTCTCTTTTTTGTTGCGATTTTTCTAATTTTTTTTGTTTTTTTTCACTACACTATACTACGAAACTCGGTGTAATTTCACCATCTTCACGATCATAATAACTCTGGATAATTCCTTCGGTAATTCTTCATTCTTCGGACGTACCAATAATTGTGTTGGTAGTAAAAATACATGAGTTTTGACTACTTTATACATTCCCATTTGCAATGTGCAAATTTCTTCCCAACCGTACCAAAGATAGAAAATTGACACAAGACTCGGGAAATACATACTTTACACTTTAAGCAACTAGCAACTGATAAATGGACATAATCTAACAGGGTAGGCTAAGGTGTAAAGGTGTAACGAAATAGATAGTTGGTGTAATTCCTAAAGGATTGGCTCTATTGGTTTTTCTAGGGGTATCTTACTCTTAAGATGAGAGTAAACAAATACGGGGGTTAACTAACCAGTGTAGTTAGTTAATGAAACAACATGAATAGGCTTTTTGAGTGTAATTCTAAAAATTTACCAATTTAAACAAGTTACTCCATCTAAATCCATAGTACTCATTATTGTGGTCTCGAATAGATATACCAAGCCAAGTTCTAAATTCTACAACATCACCGGCACACTCATATTTTTGTAGAATTTGGGTAAACATTTGGAAACTGATAAGGTTAAATCCCTACAATATCTAACAAGGGTTATTATGTGCGGGTTATGTATCAAGTAATTTCACAAAAGCAAGCTTGAAAAAAAATTAAATTTGAGCATAATTTAAGCATTTTAGTGTGAAAAATAGGACAAGTATCATTCTAATTCCCATCCCCCACTTGAATTATACAACGTCCTTGTTGTATAGTTATATGTGTGAAAACACATATCCGTTTGTTTTTTATCAAAAATGGCCCTAAAAAGACAAAATTATGCTTAAAATGCTTGAATATTGCTTGTTTTGTCTTTGTGATTGTGTAGGTACGGATATTGCAAAAATCTCAAGAAAACGGTCAAAACCGAACAAACACGGACACGGGAACGGAATTGAGTGTACAAGAGCCGGGAGATTGCTATCAAAGGTCAACCAAAGTCAACCCACAAAAAGATAAGTCCCCAAATTTCCCAAATCAGCTCCTCAATAGAAGCCAATTGCAAAATAGCCCTAAACCCTAAACGGCGTAACTCTTTTTATTATATGAGGTATACACAGTTAACTTGTACATTTACTCTAGCAGGCCCAATCCCTTATACTGGGCCCAAAGTCAACATTGTATTACCTCGGGTCAACAAAATCAAACACCCCCATTTTTAGTTAAAAAGGGCGGGTAATAGTACTTTTACTATTCACCCATCGTCTTCCTTTAACCACGATCAAAACAAAGGGTAAATGTTAATTGGCTACATGGCTCAACAATTCAAGGCTAAAGGACTAATATAGCAAAGTTAAACATCACTCAAGCTTTCTCATTGGCCAAAACCCACAAGGAAGGCCACGTGGTCAAGTGAAGAAACACAAGGAAATGAGGTCATTTACACTTGAGCTACTCACGAAAGAAGCACACAAGGTGTCACATCACGGATCGCCACGTTGGCAATCCGTGTGAGCTAAGGAGTGATCCAACGGATAAGATTGAGCTACCAATGATTAGTAATGATTGAAGGCCAGGATTGAAAGGAGCGTGTGTAGAGGCTAAGGACCTAGAAGCTTTATTGACAGGCTATATAAAGCCCCTTACATTCACACAAATGAGAGTACTTTTAGCTTTTAGATTTTTAGTGAAATTTTAGCTTTAGCTTTTAATGTTTAGCTTATTAATTTTCATTAAAACTTTTGTAATTTTCTTTTTTAGAGTAATGTAATCAAGTTTTTTAATTAATGAAATTGAGTTTTTCTTTAAAATAATCTGTCATAAGCTCTTGTTTCCCTCAAATGATGTTTGTTACTATTACATAAGCTCTTATAAGCTCTTACAAGTCTCTAAGGTTGTAATTGAGCTCTAATAAGCCTTAATCCACTCAAACTTTAAAATCAGCTTAAGTAACCTTTCTTTATTGGATTTAAGCTTTTGGAAGATGAGCCAATAATGGAAGGGCTCATATGGACTTATACTGGCTTATTTTTAATAAGCCAGAGCTAGTAGACAAGCTCTTTGAGCCTTTTATGCCTTTGTTTAGCTAAGGCTTATGCCTAAGAGTAGACCTCGATCTCTTGATAAAATCCTCATCTTCTATGAGACACTGAGCACAACAACGTAACTCCTTTAAGTGATAGTAAATACCTGTGAGTACAACAACGTACCTCCTTACATCAGGTAAAACTAGATCAATCAAGTCTTTATCAATAAAATCATGAAAGCACGAACAAGTTCTCCAAGGCTAAAAGATATGATGATAACGCATCAAGAAATTCCACTTATCGTCAAATAAGTGATAAACTAATCTTCTTCGTTAATCACATCGTCAATAAATCTCCAAAAATACGAGCCACAAATCAATAAGAATAAACTATTTAAAAAATAGTTCTATTCGAGATCCAAATCCACAAAAACCAAGTACTTCAAGAAACTGTCAGTTCTGTCCGACATCCTTTGCTGTGTGTTGTCTGATATCGGCAACGACTAGCAGTATTAACTACTTCTCGGACACCACAAAAACCTGTGCCTAGGACTTGAACCCGTGACCTCTAGCATACAACACACACTCCTTACCACTATGCTTCAATAGCTCATCCGTGAGCTTTTCCTTTCATTTAATCTTTGTATACGTTTTGGGCCTTATGCCCAAATTAAAGCTGTAGCTTATTTAGCTTTTTCCCCAGCTTATTAGATAAGCTGGGTGCTTGCTTTTATTTTTCATTTGTTCTTTACATCAATTAGGATTTATAGTGATTTTTCCAGATTTTTCCTTTTATTTGATTAATTTTTATGATTTTTATTAGATAAAAAGTTTCTAAAATCAATTAAAAATAGAAAAATAATTAAAAAAAATTTGTTTTTAGTTTTAGAATAATTACTTTTAGGATTACATGCTTTAAAATCATTTTTACCTCTTTCAGATTTTTAATTTCATTTTTCACTTTTTAATTTAAATTTTAAAAATAGGATTTTATTATAAAAAGTAGTTAAAAATAGTTTTCTGAATTTTATAATATGTTAAACTTTTCTAAGTTTAAAAATCATTTTTTAGAATTTTTAGGATTTAATTTCCTATTTACTAGGATTTAAATAGATTTACTTAGTTTTTAATTCATAATAAATACAAAAATAATCAAAAAAAATAATATTCTTTATCCTAAAATTTTATTTTGCCTTAATTTAGGTTTAGAAATTTTATTTGCATCCATTGGAGTTAAATTTAGTATAGTTGCTTATTTGTTGCGTTTTCTTTGTTCCCGTTAATTGTTTCTATGCATTAATTGCTTGTGTTTGCTTATTTTAATTGTTGTTTTTAATTAGTAGTCAGAGATAATCAAATCAATCTTCGTTTTCATTCAAATCATTGTCCAAACAAGAACGTGATTTCAATTTCTTAAATCGTTGGGGAATAACGACCCAGGAATTATACTTCCCGGTTAATATACGTATTATATTATATTATATATATTTTTGAAGATTTTCCTTTTTACCTTTGTCCTCAAGGGTAATTGGTAATTTTCCATTATATTATATATTTTACTATTATGTATATATAGATTCCGACGAATCATATTGATAAAACATTAAATACGAGAATTAAAAAGAATTAGAATGAGAAACTCCCTTGATATTTTGCTCGGTAGATTCTCCATGTTGAGCTTATGAGTAAGATTGTGTGTTGTAAATGCGTCTGGATACCAGCATGACTACAATCACACTTAAGATTCCAGATGATTGATACTTCACCAACTTCGTCGATTTCTTTTCTTTCAGCGAGGTCCTGTGCAAATTATAGGAAAAACGATGCATTCCTATTTTGGTACCTACGGTTAATTTAAACTAAACTAAATACTAAATACGGATCAGTTTGTTGAATACACCGTATCATGTGTATGAATACGCCGTATTGACAGAATTGACAATAATGTTTAAAGTGCATAAAAATAAAGGACTGGTAACGTCCAGACATTCAATAGGCTGTATGGTATGGAGCGGATACGCCGTATTGATGTCTAGGAAGATAAAATCGATAAAAATAAATAACAATCCAGGTTGTCTCCCGGGAAGCACTTTTGTTTATAACAAAGTCTTTAAGTTAGACTTTTTCTTCAGCTTTCACACACTTGAAATCACTTTCTCTTCTTAATTCCGCTTTTGATTTGGATAGCCTGCTTGGTTCCGTAACATATTCACGAACTATGGTGCTGAACTTACTGACAGGCTTTGTTCTATCATGCATAAACAATTCAAAACGTCATATCATAATATAAACACATAAGTATGGGAACCTGTTTAAAGTTAGATACATCATGATATGAATAATAAATATACACAAGATAGAAACAAAAAGATAAAAGATAGAGAAATCATGGGCCTAGCTGCTATGGAGATGCGGAAGTGCTGGCCTCGCCAGTCCTTTATCTGGTGCGTCTCGCAAAAACAGCTGGGGATCTACCTCGAAAATTCCCATCAAACCCCTGATAAGTCTGCCCGCTAGCCTCCATGAGCTGCGTCATACGTCTAATCATCCATGTGGAGACTCTACCCTAGTCAGTCATCAAACTCTCCACAAGTCCACGCAAACTCCTGACATCCCTACGTAGTCCCTGAATCTCCTCCTCAAGTCTCCCTAATCTCTAGGGCATAGTCCTACCCACAGCTAAAGGTGGTGGTGGCGGCTGAGGTGCCTGTACGGGTGCTGGATCAGCCTAAGCACCCTCATCTACTGCAGGAGTATCTTTAGAGGCCTCAGGGGCACCATCCGTAGCAACCTACTGCCTCTCTGGTCCCGGGGCTACCCAATCCCAGTCATCTCCTATCTCCATATAGATGTTGAGCTTAATAAGCTCACCCATGTCAATCAAGGGTAACTCACGGGCTACAACTGATAATCCTCTCAATCTATCATCACTTACCAGACCAAAGTGATGAGCAAGACGCCCAATAAAATGACCTCCTGGTAACCTGGTACCGCTCTTCCTCCCTTCAGCGTGTCTGAACAAGTACTGTGCTAATAGATAGGGGACGTTAGTTGCCCCTTTGTTCATGCTACGTAGGTAGAATAGGTCAGTGGCAGTCACCTTTTCAAGTGTTTGCCCCCTCCCAGAAATGTTGTATGAGATCAACCTGTGGCACAGCCTCCGAACCGGATCTCTGATGTAAGTATATGAGGGAGCACCTCTCAAAATGTCCTTGCCAAAAGAAATCTTAACCCAGTAATCAATAAGATCCCCCTTATCGGGGACCACTCTCTCACTTCCTAAGCAGTATGCTCTGAATTTGTCCTCTGCCATCTCCTCGGCAGTATGCAAACCTAGAGCTAGAATAAACTGCCTCCAAGTCATACTACATCTAGCATCTCCTAACTGAAAACATAGAGTACCAACCACATCTAACCCCATATTGTCCCCGATCCTACAAGTGCTGAAGAACTTGAGTATAAACTCCTGAACCAAAGGTGCTCGGATCCCAAACAATCTCCTCCAAGCGTGACTCATAAATACCTCCTGCCCATCATCCCTAGTGTATACCATCCTCATCCTCTCGGCCAAATCCTGCCTCATGTTCGGAGTCAATCCCTCAAAATCTAGTATATGTACTCAGTTAACCTGCCTACCGAATATCGTCTCGAGCCTCTACTTAAAATCGTGCACTGTCTCCTTAGTGTATCCCACTACCTGATAACGAAGCCATATGTGTCTCTGATCACAAGGTGCTAGAGTTGCCATATCGTGGGTTCACAAGAGAGTGTTTCATTCGATGTCAAATTATCATTGAAGACTATAGCTGGGAATTTGGTTTCAACGGATCTGAGGTCGAGAACGTCTTCATCATACCAGATCTTACCATACTTAGCAGTTTCCCAGCTAAACACTTTCCTACATTTTTGAGCTTTTTCTTCCTCGAGCCTGATGTATTCCTCCATAGTAATGTTCAGGTCGTCCATCCTGTAATGAACTTACTAGGCAGAAAACCGTCAAATAACTTATACGTTGTATTCAGTAAACTGAATACGCCGTGTTATATAAACATAATTAGCAAACAGACAGGAATATGGACTTAATCAAAACTATGCTAATCCTAAGGGTTAGATCTAATCTATTCTAAAAACCAAAATATCAAATAAAAATCAAGATTATTTCTCACTCCCCGGCAACGGCGCTAAAAACTTGATGTGTCGTTGCGTAGTGTTAAATTATGATTCAAGTTTTAAATTTATATTTTGCCGACTTAACAAAAAACAACACTTTAACGGGCAGTGTACCCGGTAGATGGGAGTTTCGTGGTAAGTAGGGTGTCGATCACTAAGAGCGAGGAACACTTTTAATTTATTAATACTTTGGTTTTTCTAATCTAAGTTAGTCTAATCTATGTTAAACCTATGCTAAACCTAAGTTAATCCTAAATCTAATGGATACGGGGGTTTTCAGTCTGAGAGACTAGCACGGGTTTGGTGGTGACTAAACCCAGTTCAAGACACTAAAACACACGCAAGCAAATTAACAGAAGATAAAAGAGCGGTCTAGCCAAATATAAGAAAACTATATTAACCATTATTAATCCAATCAGAACGTTGGTTTGTTTATTAGTGCAATGATTACTTATCTCGAAGCGGCATATCATTCTTAAGACTTAGGCGTTACTTCTTCCTAAGACCTAGACATGTAGAATTCTATCATAATTAAACGTACCCGCATAAAGCATCCTTATTTACTGTTATAATCTATCTTAGGGATTAAGGCAATGGTGATCTTGTTAAACCCTAGCTCGTAGAGACTTTACCTACTTACTACTTAATGGCAATTCATACACTAGTAGTCCACTAACCAAGTCTTTACCAATTAATTAGAACGTACTCGTTGATACCAAGGTCACCTTATGGCTCAACTAAGCTCACAATCTAAGGGTAAAGATAGGTCGGTAATTGTCATCCTATTGGTCTAGATGTATAAATCAATATATGAAGAGCTATCCTGACATCTAGATCACTTGGTTCGTATCACTAGATCCGGTTGAATGATAGGTCGCATACAAAAGCACGTAAACAAGTATAAATTAATAAACATAAACAAGAAATTCAACGATAAATTAAGGAATCGAGATAAACAAACCAAACATTAAGATCTTCATAACAATGGCTAATACCCAAAGGTATTAGCCTTCAAACGTCATAATTAATACAAGAGTAATGATTTAGCCAATGTAAACTAACCGAGTTAACGAATGATACCAAAAATTAAACTATTACAAGATTATAAGAAATTACACGTTGTCTCCTATGGAATGAATCGCGTTGCTCGACCTCTTCTGCTCTTTTTATCCTTTGAAAATCGACTGTTATGGTTTAGGTATCGAGAATATGATTTAGCACACTTAAAACTCGTTTTTGAGTTTTCTATTTATAGGGTCTGGAGTCGGTTCGATACGGCGTATCCAATGTCTTGGATACGGCGTATCAGGGATTTCTTGGAGTAGGGACCACGTTTGATATCTTCTAGAATATTTTATTTCCATAAAGCTTGAATACGGCGTATTGCCATTCCTAGATACGGCGTATTGGATCTTATTTCTTCCGTGGTCTTTGGTGAGTGTAGGCACAGATACGCCGTATCTTCCGTGATGGATACGGCGTATTGGTTGTCAGAACAGTAATCTTTAAAATATCTTTGTTTGAGCTCCAGAATACGTGCCTTTTAGTTAATCTTTACAAAGTACTCCATAATTACTGCAATTCTCAAATATAAATGATTAAGTAACAATTCTTTGCAATAATTATACAAAATCGGTTATTTACATGGGATAAATGATGCTATAAAATAGACGTTATTTGATGTCATCAGTAAGGTGGATTATGGAGACAATAGTGGATGATTTCATTTTTAGGTTTGGTGTCGATGTATCTCTTGATTCTGGATTTCCACTAAACGTAATTACCAGGTGCTAACATTTAGTGGACGGTCTTTACCACCAGCTTCCATGATTGCATTGTGAAGAGCATTTGATGTTTGAGTTTTCAAGTTGTTATTGGTATTTGACATTTTGATGTTGTAATGAATGGATATCGAATCTTAAATTTTATGAAGTGATTGTGATTGTGGTTTGTTATGGAATTCTAGTTCACGGGATTTTACAAGTCTAGATTAAACCGAGAAAAGAAATGATACTTTCATGGGATTTTACTAATCAATAAGAAACCGTGAAAAGAAGTAAAAAACTAGATTTTTTTATTTTACCGAAATTGCTTCAACCGAATTTGGTTTTATGCTTGGACCGAAAATGAAAAGTCGGTGAATTTACCGAAATTGATTTCTGTTGCGTATAAATATCCTAATAGAACCAAAAATGGTATAAATTGCCCAGTATAAAGTGTATAAATCGCCCAAGCATAAACTGGTATAAATCGCCCAATACAAATGGTATAAATCGCCCAGCACAAAGTGTATAAATCGCCCAAGCATAAACTGGTATAAATCGCCCAATACAAATGGTATAAATCGCCTAGTACAAAGTGTATAAATCGCCAAGCATAAACTGGTATAAATCGCCCAATACATATGGTATAAATCGCCCGGTACAAAGTGTATAAATCGCCTAGTGTAAAAAGTATAATTTTTCAAACACGAAAAAGCTACACTTTTTGACACTTTTAGATATTTTTTTTTGCAAATCTAAGAAAGTCTTAACATAAAAATACAAACTTTTTTATTTTTGAGACGAAAATTTTTCCACTTTTTAAAGGGTTTTCGAACGATTAATGACTCAAAACAAAAACAAGCTATAACTAGATAAGCTAGATGATTAAAGAGACAAATATAAGTTGATTTAAACCTACAAATAAGCTAAAGAATAAAAACTATAACCGTAAAAACAAAAAAATAGACTAGCCTTGTTTTAGACAAAATAAGCGTAAAAAAAAGCTAGAAAACCACAAAACAAATCACCTAGAACCCCTTGGCTCTTGATACCACATGTTATCCCAATATTTAAGATCCAAACACAAATAATAAGCTAACCAATAAGCTCATGATACACAAAATAAGTAAAAGAAGAAAAGAGAGAAAAGTAGAAAGGAAATGGAAAGATTATATTAGAAAGAAAGTGAGGTGGGAGGTTACACACACATAAGAGTGTAAGAAATGGCAACCAACACCCTCTCCATGTGTGGAGAGGGTCTATTTATAGTCCTCATACCCTAATTTAGGCGTATGGACTATTCATGGACCGGGCTTGGATTGTTGTTGGGCTTTAGCCCGAAACATGGACAATATTAGCTTAAAGTCTAAGCCCGTTGAACCGACTAGCCTATTACATTACAAGAGTTAATCTAAACAAAGATGACCGATTACATTAATGTTTGACTTATATAAAATAAGGCTAACACATATATGGTAAACAAACATATTTACTTAATCATGCATTACTCCTTATTATGTTTCTCTAAATTATTTTGCTTTGTCACACTTGTGATGATTTGTGTAAGTATTTTCTAAGTCATGAACGAATTACGCGAACCCACCGTCTATGTAATATTCCGTTAAGGCAACACACAAGTAAGGTAGTATGAAGACTATTACAAGGCCCCTAAGAGTACATTACATGCATTTAAAACACTTAAGAGGGATCAACCATATTAGGGGTAAGGTAGTATGAAGATTGTTACCGATGGTATCCTTTTTACACACTCGCGTTTCCTTAGAAGTCTATGCCAACTTAATATCTTATGGCTAGTTTTCTAAAGCCTAACGCGCACATCCATCACAAGAATCAACACAATAAGGATCTACATACTAAGTTTCATGCAATCATAAGTAAATACTAATAGATCTAGCCTTGCATGGTAAATAAAGAAGAAGAACAAGAATCTATCATAAAACACATAGACATATTAAGTGATAAGGGATAAATGAACTTCGCTTGATTAAATCATGCATTTGAGGTTGTTACAAGAGGGTTTTGACACCTTAAAAACGAGCCCAAGGCTACTAAAATCGTCTTGTAAAACTAGCGTTCGTCTCCCAAAAGTTACACACTAAAACCCTAAAAATGGATTTGTATATATAAGAAAATAGGCGCGACGGCGTCGCGTTATGATCCTGACGCCGTCGCCCCGTAGAATCTTCTAGGGTTTCTTTAAGTTGCCTACGTTCTGACGCTATCTAGAAATCCTTGACGCTGTCTCTTGATTGATGTGACGCCGTCGCGTATAGTTTGCAACGCCATCTCCACAGTCTATGAGATTTTCTTCAAGATAGTTGGTGTAGAGTCGTAGTCTTGTTCGTTTATTCTTCTAATGAGCTAAAGTCACGTGTATTTCCTCCAAAAGCCATCCAAGTGCTAAAAACATGAAAACAAATGATTAAGCACATAATCTGGGCATATTTGAATGATTTAGGGGGTTAAATGACCCCGGAAAAGTGTGTAAAATGACACCTCATCAAGAGTTTATATATCTTAGTCCTAGTGTAATCGAGTCTTGGCTTAGCAACGCCTTTACGTGTATTCTTGTATTTAATTAACTCGCCACCACCCAAATCCACCCTAAATTCACCTAAATCCACCCAAATATATCTCATCTGTTTCTGTTTAACTTACACCCAAACATCACAACCCTTTAAAGACCTCTTTGATATACTTCTTAGGTGCTTACGCCACAACGGTGGAGGTTGGATCCTTTATCAATCCAATGGTAATTTATATGCTATGACAGATAATGAGTGTTAATTTTTCATTTCCCATATTGTTATAATGCATTATACACCTGAGAGACAACACATTTCCCTGGTATCTCAACTGATGCATACCATAAATGACAAGATATCTCTTCTCCTATGTGGTTGGAATAGCGCACCGGAAAGTAACACGATAAAACACTGATTTTCTCTGCGGATAAGACATTTGTCTTCCCGGAATGGCCTACAATTAAATAAGGCTATGGATTCTATCACGTGTAGTTGTTGTACCTTTCAGTGTATTTACTCCTTCCCCTTGATGTTTTCGATACCTCAGAATCAGAAAAATCTTATATGCACACATGCTTGAGATCGTGTTCGCAGAATTAATAAACTTAAATCTATCCCGTGAGAATCAATTTCAAGGCTTTTTAAACTACGAAAGAATTTCCAAACATTCCTAAGTCTTTTTACAAACTATGACGCGTTGGCAATATTAGTCGTATGTAGTTTAAAGCCTGAATTCACTAAGTCTTCAATTGCAAATAAGTCCCTAAAGTTTGAAGCAAATGACATCTAAGGCACATGTAGTTAATATGAATTAACTCCCTTTAAATTGTTATCTGTCATTATCAAAAACTTCAACTGTTTAATCCTTGACTTATTTTGAAAGACCGTTTAAAAGATTATTTGACACTTTCTCCCCCTCAAATAATGACCCGTTTTCTATTTAAAGAGCTGTAGTCATTGTTTGAGAGGTCGAATTATCTTGGAAAATCTTTTCGTGATTACTGAAAATATTGATTCATTGTGAAGACAACTTTTTCCCAATTGAAATAAGATTTCTCTTATTTTGACAAATAAATGCACTGAAACGTACACTTATTCTTATGATGCATGGATATGAAATAATCCATGCCCGGGAAAAATTAATTACCCGTTGTCAGGAACAGCTGTCTTTTCGACGACATGCGTTCCTCATTTTGAAAAGCGGGTTGCAGTCAGAAATAACTGCAAGCCATTGTCATGAGCTCAAAACTTTGAATGTTTTGTTAGAGTAGCTCAATACCGAAAAGACTTCTCTTTTCGTTGCTAAGGAAAAATGCACTGAGACGTGTATTTTCCTTTACGATGAGGCCCGGGTTATGTACAGAAATGTACATAAGCCAAAAAAAAATAAACATTTTATTTAAGAAGATGATGTTTGATTGATAATATTCAAGCAGTTACGTTTGTCAAAGAACCTCAGTTCTGCTGAGTCATAACATCTCATACCAATCCTTCTGACAAGTTACAAAAACGTTTCCTCAGGAAGGGCTTTCATAAATTAATCAGCTAATTGGTATTCAGTTCTGACAAAATATAATTTAATAATATCATTTTCAACCTGTTCCTTTATGAAGTGATACCGAGTATGGATGTGCTTTGTATGAGAGTGTTGTACGGCTTTGCATGAGATTGCTATGGCTGACTGTGAATCGTAGTACAACAGTATTTTGTTGTAGTTGAAGCCTAAACTTAAGCTGTGTCTCATCCATTACTTGTGTACAACTTGCAGATAACGCCACGTACTGTGCCTCTGTTGAAGATAATGCAGTGCAATATTGTTTCTTTGACATCTTGCTTACAAGTTTGTCACCTAGGAACTGTATCCCTCCAGAAGTGCTTTTGTGAGTATCAATGCATTCGGCATGCTCAACGTCTAAAAATGCTTTAAAAAAAACCTTTGGACATCAGGAAATTGGATAATTCATCATACCAGGCTCTTGGGGCTTGCTTCAAGCCGTATAAAGCTTTCCTCAAAAGGTAGACTTTTTATGGATGTTCAGGATCAACGAACCCTTCCGGCTGAGCAAAATAAACCTCCTCCTTTAGTGGACCATTTATAAATTCTGTTTTAACTTCCATCTGGTAGATTGGAAAGGACTTGTATGCAGCATAGGCAATGAAAATCCGAACTGTTTCCAAACGAGCAACTAGAGCAAATGATTCTTCGAAATCAGTACCCTCTTCCTGAGCATAGCCTTTAGCTACAAGTATTGCTTTGTTGCGAATAACAGTCTGAACTTCATCCTCTTTTTTTTATAACCACTTTAGCTTTATCACTGTCTTGCCAAATGGTTTGTAGATGAGTTCCCAGACTTGTGGTCTGTCGAACTAGTGAAGTTCATCCTGCATTGCTTCGATCTATGCAGAGTCAGCCATTGCCTCCTTACTGTTCTTTGGTTCTTCTGTACTCACTGTGAGCGCGAACATACACATTTCAGGATCTGTGGCAAGCTGTTGTCTTGTTTGCACTGGATTTGTAGGATTGTCAATAACTTGTTCTAATGGATGATCTTTTGTCCATTGGTATTCATGACTCTGTTGGTTGAAATGAATGCATATTTTCATTATCAATATTGCATGAGGAAGACTCAGCAATGTCTTGTACCGGTGTACAGAAAGGATTGATAAATTCATCTTGTCAAAACGATGCATTCGCTGCTTGATCTTCAATTGTTGGTTTTCTTCAGCTATGAAACATTTATTGGACGATGAAATATTCTTCTATGAAATGATTGAATAGAAATTCTAGAGAGAAATATTCTTCAAAGAAATGATTGAATAGAAATTCCAAGAGAATATTCTTCAAAGGTAAATGACTTGTTAGAAATTCGATCTCCTTTTGTGATGAATCTATTTTGTCTGCTAGAGAAACAACATTTTTCCTTGGGGGCACGGGGCCAGAGATGTCATAATCTGACGCCTTTTGTTTATTTGAAACAAGGTCTGAGGAGATATTGTCAACAGAACGTTCTCTGGCGATGTTGGGCTGTGAGGTCTGAAATGGATTTGATCAGGAGTCATTTCATGAAGCAGGGTCTGGAACTGCTATGTCAGGATGCCATGAATTGAGGCACGGGTTCTGAACAAAATTGTTCAGAAACCATAAACTATCTTTGAGATAGTAGATCTCAACCATACCGTTTCACACAGAATGGAGTTGGATTTTCATTTGATCAAAGTAGCTCCAAATGGCATGTTCTTGTAGTTGACTTTATGTTGAAATTGGTCGAGAAGGATCGCCAGTAAACTTTCTTAATGAGTGATTCTTTGTCAATTAGTGTAGTATTAAAACAGTGTGAATAAGATGATCAAATTTAATGGAATGACCCCTAGTCAATTAGTTTCGTTCAAACTAAAGGTTGAAGAAATATTATGAAGGAGGGGTGCATTATTAAATTTTGCATTTTGATATGTCCGATGTAATTTATTCCTCAACACCTTTGATGAGTGACTTGAGATTGAATTTCCTGATTTGGTTGGTGAAGTTACTTGTTAGATTGTTCATCTTGATCAATGGTAGTTGATGAGGGTGAACCAAATGGATCAACAGGCTCTTGACAGCAAACAATAGCTACTGAATCTGGGGAAACAGATCGTGGTGGAAGATTATAGTACTCATTAAACAATGGTTACAACAGGATCTCATAGTCTTTCTTAGATGGTGGAACATATGGTGTTGGAGAAACTGAGATTTGCACGAGTCCTGAACTGATGTATCCAGGAGTCATCAAAGAAGGCTGCAGGTCCTGAAATGATTTGCAAGGGCCGTAATTGACCATTTCAAGAACTGAACTGCTCTGCTGTAGTGTGGATGTTGGTGGTGAAAGTTGTAATGAATGATTCTTGACAGGGAGGAGATACTGGTTTAGGAGATGAGAGATCGATGACTGAAGTATCAGTAAAGGAACAGATGAAGAAACTTGTTGGATAGGAACAGTGACCATGGATTCAACTTCGGTTTCCATAGTAGTTTTTCCTGGTTCATCTTTTACTTATATATTTCTTCAGGATCAGGCTTAGTTTCCTCATTATCATCCCCAGCATTATCATCTCTGTCAAAATGTTCACTGACCACATCTGCTTCCCACTAAAGAATTAGCTTTTCCTCATCAGGAACCCCTGGCTTGGATCCAGTTCCTTCATTTGAGCCTCCAGTTCCAGGTTGTCTCTTGCTCATTTTCTTGCTTTCCTTGAGAGCTTTCATTATGTCAGCAGCCTCTTGTTCAGCAGGAGTAAGAGTTTGAATACCCTTGAGCTTCTTAGACGAATCAGAAGACCTCTTCTTTGACATAATAAAGGAATCTCTGAAAGCAATACCAGACTGTCTTCTTTGTGTGGGCTCGGGTTCAGATTCAGACACAATTCTTGCATGAGTAGCATGAACTTCTCTTGCAACAGCTTCTTCTTCAGCTTCAGTTAAGCTGATAGATTTACCTAATTCCAAAGCTAAGTCTGGTTTAGGGACGATGTTGTCATGCAGGAGTGATCTCTAAGGCCTTCCGAAAAAGATCAGCACTCAGAGTAAACCATTTTTCATCAAGTTTGAAAGCTATAAACCCCAGTCTTTGCATCATGAGTCAGAGTATTCCAGAACAGCTGAATGTAGATAGAAGGGAATTTGCTGATGCAGTGAATGCCCTAACGAAGTTTGTGTTCTTGAAATATCAACTGAAATGTAGAAGATAGGATTCTTCTGCAACTTCTGTAGATCTTAGAGAAGGTTTCCCTTTCCAATCTATAACTGTTCTAAGCAATAAAGGATCTGTTCATCTCATCTTGTAGGTTCAGGTGCAGGAATATTCTCTTTTGCCATCGTATCTGTTAAAGAATATCAACAAAGATAGACAAACATAGCATATAATCAACGTTAGATAAAGATGTTCGCCTTGAGTTTGACATGCCCTTGATATTCAGATTAGCACGAAGATATTCCACATTAGAGTCACTGGACATTGGGTTAAGTCAACATTGGTCAACCTTGGTCGATGGTCTAGAGATTATCTGATAGGCTCAATGACAAGTTAACTAAGCCTGTATGAGAGTCAACAAGACAAATGGTCCTTTGGAATAGGCCTAAGAGGTTTATTGGGCTTATTGGGCCAAGACATGGACAATTAGCCTAAGACGCTGCCCAACAGATCACCAAACCGCCATGCAGTAGGTTAACATTCCGCCATCAAGAATATGCAACCGCTATCTAACATTAAGCAAGATCCAAGGCATTTTAGATTATCTTAATCTCCTAGCAGACAGATTTAACACCCTACAGACAGATTTAACACCTTACAGATTTAACACCCTACACTTTCACATTTGACCATTTTATACACATTCAAAGACCAAGATAAACCATTTTAATCACATTTAATTCACTATTCTCCCCTTCAAAAATTGCATATGCGATTGCCATTTTTGATCTAGTGAATTATAATACCAGCTAATGTACGTTGGTCCACTTAACTAACGAACAAGCATGGGAAAATATGAAGCTTGTTAATGAGAATGGTCAAAAACAAGAAGATTTCTCTTCTTTTGAAGATAAAGCGCACTGAAGCGTACACTCTCCTTTTCTTTGAAAAACTGGTTTCGTACAAAAGAATACGAAAGCCATCGACTTGAGCTAACAAACATTGAGTGTTTCGAAAGTAGCTCAAGACCGAAAAGATTTCTCTTTTCGTTATTAAGGATAAATGCACTAACACGTACATTTTCCTTTTATCTGAAGATGGGGTTGCAATCTAACATTTGATTACAAGCCATTACCATGAGCTCAAAACTTGGAATGTTTTGTTATATTAGCTCATGACCGAAAAGATTTCTCTTTTCGTTGTCAAGGATAAATGCACTGACACGTACACTTTCCTTTTCTCTGAAGGCGTACACCTTTCTTTACTTTAAGGAACAGGGCTTGAAGAGATGCCAACAGACGCCATTTGACATTAAGGAACGAGGTTTGAACCGTTTTGTTCAAACGTCATCAAGATGAAGAACGAGGCCTGAACTGATGTGAACAGACATCATGAGACAATGAGGACCGAGGCTTGAACTGCTGTGTTCAAACATCATTTGAAGCATGTTCATCAGATTTGAATTCCTTGAACTCCTGACGTATGAGATATCAGTCTTTTTGGTAACCAAACTCCGAGTCTTTCCTTTAAAGGATTGACAGATGTACCTGCACTTGAGTTAGAAGTACCTGCACTAACATAAAGAGTTTGATTGCATTCATATGGGTTAGTGATATCATCATTTGAACCATTTGGAGGTTCACTGTCAACTTTGGTTGTGCTATCGATGAACACCTTTCCAGTAGGTATCCACCTAAGACGAACAGTCTTGAAAATTCTACCCGTTGGTTTCCACCTAAGACAAGATCTAGGAGTGTGTGGTTTCTCATGCACAGCGGAAGACTTATTAAGAGAAAACCTTTGTCCTATACCATTCTGCCTACCAGGTTTATGAGTGTGGTTCTTTGGTTCAACGGGATTGTTGTTTTTTATCTTGGGAGACTGAACTTTAGCACGAGAATTCATCTTATTCAGTATCTTTGTTATACAATCATCATGATTTGTATTAAAGATATATTTATGACAAATCGAACAAACACATTTTTTGGAGTCAGAAAAATGACTGCAACTTCCTTATCCATGGCATCTTCATCTGCTATTAAAGCTTCCATAAGAGCATGGTATAGATGGTAGTTGGCAGGATTTCTGTTTGCAGTCTTGTTCTTATTCATGTGTTTGAAGAGAGCACTCTTTAGATCAAATTCTTCAAGAGCCACTTTGTCTGTTGACCTGATGGAGTAAGTTGAATCTTGTTGTTTCTCACCTTGTTCCCTTTTGATTATGATAATCTCCTTTGGACTCTTTTCAGATCTTAATTTTTGTGGACTCTAGGGACAGGCAGACAGAGTATTTCTCGATTAAATCTGCGACAAATGTGTGTGCAAGAAACTTCAGGAGAGTTACATTCAAGTTTTGTTCCTAGATATTTATCAACAACCGTAGGAACTTAGGATTTAATTGAAGCCAAAACATCAGCAGAGTGATCAGTCTTCTTTACTTCAGACATCTCTTGCTCCAATCTTGCCACTCTTAGCTGAAGGGCGATGAATGGAGTGATTTCAGGGAGAGATGTGGTGATTGTTGTAGCTTTCGTGTTGATTGGTGGAGGAGTGACCAGTGACGAAGGCTTAGTGATGATGTATTGTTAAGGGAGCAATTATGGAGTGAGTTGTCGTGACTGTTCTGTTGACTGGAGCAGTATGGTGAATCTCAGACTCCTCTATAATTTTAGATTTCTTAATCTTCCTAGAGACAGATTTAACACCCTACAGCATATTTATAACCTTACAGATTTAACACCATACACTTGTACATTGGACCATTTTATACACATTCAAAGACAAGATAAACCATTTTAATACATTTAATCACTATTCTACCCTTTAAAAATTGCATATGCGATTGCCATTTTTTGGATATAGTGAATTATAATACCAGCATATGTACATTGGTCGCACTTAACTAAACGATACAAGCCTTGGAAAATATGAAAGGTGTTAATGAGAATGGTCAAAAACATAGAAGATTTCTCCTTTTTTGATGATAAAGGCATGAAGCGTACACTCTCCTTTTCTTTGGAAAAACTGTTTCGTACCAAAAGAGTACGAAAGACATCGACTTAAGCTAACAACATTGAGTGTTTTGAATGTTAGCTCAAGACCGAAAAGTTTCTCTTTTCGTTTTTAAGGATAAATGCACTATACGTACATTTCCTTTTATCTGAAGATGGGTTCAATCTAACATTGATTACAAGACTTTTACCATGAGCTCAACTTGGAAGGTTTTGTTAGATTTAGCTCATGACCGAAAAGAATTTCTCTTTCGTTGTCAAGGATAAATGCACTGACAGTACAACTTTCCTTTTCTCTGACGGCGTACACCTTTCTTTACTTTAAAGGAACATGGCTTGAAGAGATGACAAAGACGCCATTTGACATTAAGGAACGAGGTTTGAACCGTTTTGTCCAAACATCTTTTGAAGCATGTTCATCAGATTTGAATTCCTTAAACTCCTGACGTATGAGATATCAGTCTTTTTGGTAACCAAACTCTGAGTCTTTCCTTTAAAGGATTGACAGATGTACCTACACTTGAGTTAGATAGTACCTGCACTAAAAATATAGAGTTGGATTGCATTCATTATGGGTTAGTGATTATCTTCATTTGAACCATTGGAGTTCATGTCAACTTGGTTGTGCTTTCGGTGAACATCTTTTAGTAGGTTTCACCTATGACTAACAGTCTTTGAAAATTCTACTGTGGTTTCCTCCTAGACAGATCTAGGAGTGTGTGGTTCCCTCTGGTTCGATGGATTGTGTTTATTGATTTGGGGGCTGAAAACTTGCACGAGAATTCCACCTTATTCAGGATCTTCTATTATACAATCATTCATGTTTGTATTAAAGATATATTTATGACAAATTGGAAAAAACAAATTGTTTAGAGATCCAAGAAGAACTAGATTCCTAGAGTGATCTTCAGTGGCTCACATTTGGGACATTCCACCATAACACTTAGATATAGGAGAACTCCTATATATGTTCTAGGGTTCTTGTGTACAAGACATTAGGAGTGCTGTGTGCTCTAGTAAAGGGCCATACTCCTTATTGTCTAGGAATCTGGTTTGTCTTGTGTCATTTTCTAGCATCCTTTAGAAAGTTACGCATGAACCATATCATGTAAAACCATACGATCTTTATGAACACTACATGCCTGTCGTATGTATAACTGGTGCTTAGTTAGGGCATTCCACTTATGAGTTTTGCCTAGCAGCAGATTCTCTAAACATTAGGCAAATAATTGAGGAGTGGACTGTTTTGACAATTTCATTTTTCTATCATCTCATAAATGGTTTCTAGTGGTTGTAAAGGCGGTCTCCCCAGATTGGTGCTTTGGCAAACTTAGAATCTACTATATTTCCTTTTAACTTTCTAAGTTCCTTATTTAATGCGCCCATTGCCCCCCCCCCAAAAACCTTTTATCCTGAATCTGAGCTTTTAAAATCAGGCATTTTCGACAGCTTTTGATTAATTTGAGAGATTAAAGATTCAACTGTTGTCTTTATTCTGAATGCGTGTGCTTTTAATTGGAATCATATAGTTCTGTGTAAGTCTGTTTCAATGCTCATTTCTCTTATGTAGTTTCTCATTTGCTGCAAGTAATTAGCCCACTGTGTTTAATTCGATGTTAATAGTTTCAATTACATCGTATTGTTATTGTTTACTTTGGCTTCATATTGTTTCCTTCACATCTTTTTAATTTGTTTCTCTCAAGTTGCATATTAGTGTGGTTCTGGCCTGTGCTGAGCTTTCAAATCATTAATCACAAAATCAGGAAATTCTGATTCTTACATGGTTTGTTACTTTGAAACTTTCTTCCTTTTGGTTGAATTTGTATTTCAAGTGAAATACAATTGTTTCTTCCAGTTGTAAAATCGTTTGAAAGTTTCATTGTAAATTTCCTGCTTGCTGAGTACTAATTATCTCATCTCTGTTCGAGTTTTGAGAAGCTCAAGTTATATAGCCAGAGAAAAGTGCATTGTGTCAATCTCTCATTTCCTCCATGTGAGACATATTTGTTGATAGTTGAGGAGTGTAGTCGTTGCTATCAATAGTTTCACAATAGGAATGTGTTTCTCATAAAGGTTCAGAGTTTGCAGTATGTGTTGGTCATTTGCATGTGGAT
This sequence comes from Tanacetum coccineum, assembly GCA_026074375.1. NCBI lineage: Eukaryota > Viridiplantae > Streptophyta > Magnoliopsida > Asterales > Asteraceae > Tanacetum > Tanacetum coccineum. Next base: position 25,805 of record BQNB010070143.1, read on the forward strand.
TATTATATTGTGAGACTATGTCAATATAGAGACACTAGCTTAATGCTCTTCGTCATGTTTACTGGTTTTCGATATCTGCGCATGCCACAGCTGGTGTTATAGTTCCTGAGAAAGCTGCCTATACTTGATTCTGTTGTCGGGCTTTGTGCCATTGTCTGTTTCTGTGACTAAACTCAATACCTCTAGCGTGTCAATTGCTTTTCTCTATATGAATATTGACCGTTTATTAGCTGTGGATGTTGTCTTGCTAGTCATTCATTTGCATCTGAGTGTTCGCGCAGAATCTTCTTGTCATGTTTTTGCTGATTGTGACGTGTTGTGTTTTCTCGGCTCTGAGTCTGAACCTGTCATGTTTTGGTTACAATCACGTGTCACTCCAATTGATAGGATACTGTCTGTAGAGAAGTTGATATAATGATTGAATAGTTCAGTGAAAGATATTGCATCTTCTTGACACACTTGACTGTCTCTAGTTGATGCTCATGAAGTATTTCATCAATGCAACTCCGACTTCCAATTTCTCCATCAACACTCGCTGCGTCACGTCAAGTTCAGTGCGCGTTCAGTTCCCTTGTGTGTTGATAATCACAATACTGTATTCTACCTTACCGAGCCCATGAATGAACCGCTTCAAAGTGCTATCCAGGTTCAGCGTGTTACGCACGTCTGTACGCACTAGCGTTCACAGCGCGTGAAGTCTTCAAAGTCCTTCTTGCCGACCTTTGATTCAGATGAAGAAGATCCGTTTGCATTTACCTCTTTTGAGGCAAGAAGAAAGATTGAAAGAAATTCCTTGTAACTGTGTTTCTGTGTGTTGAAGACAAGTCTTGCATTACCCCCATGATGATTTCTCTCTTTCAAGTTGTTAGCCACATTAACTGATCCAGAATATGAAACTCTTCAATTTGAAAGTCTGTTTTTTTGAATTTACTAAGAAATTCTTGAAAATTTTATACTCGAGCACACCTTATTTTCACCATAAGTCTACACTACATATATACAAATTCACAAGTTTATGATATACGAAATGACCTTTGAGATATGAACACAATATGACAAAGTCATATTGTTCTTTGCAGCAGTCTGAGGTCAGTTCCGTAGAGTCTACCACCAACGAATTTCTCCAAACTCCTCATCATCCTCCTTTCCTTTAGCAGCTTGTTGATGTCCTTGATCATGAAATGAGCTCTTTTCTTTTCCAATGTGCTCCATCTTCTCTTCGGCAAGTACTCCATGTCGATATTCTTGGTAATGTCTTCGAGCGAAGAAAGAAGTCTTGTTAACGTGCCATCACTGAACTTGTACAGTTCGTCGGAGCGCATCAACCTGTTCCTCTTGTAGTCGTCGACATAAATGAATCCTTGAGGGTCTTTGTATGGAGTGTACGGGTGCCTTTTTCTGAGATCTGGTCTTGTAGTATCAGGCTTGGTGACGTTGATCTTCTTTTGATAACTTTCAACTCCAAGTTGAAGATCCTCGACTCGCTTCTGAATAACCAGACTTCTGGTGAACATCCTTAGTGCTATTGCGAAGTCAGCAACGTCATCCCCTGAAAGATTTGTGAGCCGATTCTGAACCACAAGAATTAACATATCCTCGATATCATTGATCCGAAGTCGTGGAAAGTCACCTTCCTTGAATCTGTATAATGCGTTATCAGCTCTTCTCACTACAATCTCTTCCAAGTACCCGTATCCATGTTTCCTCATTACCTTGACATGAGTGACTGCCAGAATACGCTTTGTAGAATATACATCTCCTCTTGATTGCATGCCTCTTGCATATGCATAGAAGGACTTACGTTGTTGTCTCCAATGTGAGATACCCCATAACGCATATCTATCATAAGCAACTTTAACAGGACTTGAAATGTTTGGAACCATGTCTTTAATGCCTGGTAGATCATAATTAGCGTCCTTTGTTTTGGTAGTAGACGTCGTGTATGTCATAGTTGAAACTCCTCCTTGTAGATACTTGAGATCATTGTTGATGAAGAATTTAAACGGTACTCTTTGACGATTTCCACGCGTGATCAAAGGAAGGGGTTTGGAAAGATCAAAAGGATAGTCACCTCATTCAGGATTTTCCAAATCAAGCTTTTCTAAAAGAGCCTTGTAGCATTCTTCAAAGTCATATTCTAATTCAGCATAATTAGAGCGTGTGCCTTTGAGTAGTCTGAATGCTGGTCCTAGCAGGATTTCTTGAGTTAAATTCTCGATTTTCAGCCCATTCAAGATGTATCCAGAGAAGTGTATTGGAGTGCTCATCAATTCATCAAAGTCCTTCAACAATTTATCAATAGAAGTGGAAGCTTCTAAAGACATCAACCAATTTTGAGTTGGTCCTTCCTGAGTAGTCTTGCCAATATTCCAGTCAGGGCCAGTGGGTTCTTGAGATGGTGTAGGTTTCTTGAACCAGTCACGTCTAGAGGCAGTCTCTTTCCTTGGTTCATCTTCATTATCACCCATGTTCCCTTCTTGATCTTGTGGCATGTCTGAGTCTGCAACCTCAAACACTAGTGCCTCTGATTGAACAGACTTTCTAGAAGATTTCGGTTGAGACTTAGTGCCTTTGGAAGAGCCAGATGTTGAATCTTTCTTTTTCGGACCAGTGGTTGGTTCTGCATCTTTGCTTAGCTTTATTTTCTTTAACCCTCGGTCTAATCCAGTGGAAGGGTCTTCATCTTTATCCTTGTCTTTTCAGCCACGCTTCAATGAATATACATCATAAGAATAGAAGAAATCTTTGTCAAGAGCGTAATTTTTTTTAAACCATCTTAGCAATCTCGGTGTTTGGGAGCCGTCAGATATGACTTACTTTTCTCTATCTTGTCGTGAAGAATCTTATTTAACTCAAATTCAGTAAGTGTAGAAGCAGCCTCATAAGTAGATTGTGGTTGAGAAGACACCTTTGCTAGAGTAACTTCATCACGTGATTCTTTAATCAACTTTTCGATCACAGGTGGAGCGAAGTTAGACACTTCCTTGGGTAGAATCTAAGGCAGCTGATTTTTTACTTGCTCTTTGATTCTTGCCGTGAGAGACTCTGAAAGGAAGTTCATGAAATCTTCTCTGGTTTCTCCCAACCTTGTGTCTAGATGTTCATCAACTAAAGATGTCACTTGAGTGTGTAGAGGGTCTTTTTTAATTTTAGAAACTTCTTTTTCCAATGCTGTTATTCTATCATTGAATCAAAAGACTGATGCGAAGTCAAGAAGTGTTGATAGAGGATTTGTAGTTTCAATTGTCAACGGTGGAGTGGGTGTTGTTAGTATTGGTGGAGGAGTGAAGGTTTATGATGATTGAGGAATGTTTATGCGTACAGGTGATGATTCAGTGATAACAGAAACCGGTATTGTAAGAAGAGTGGGTGCCTGAGTTCTCAAGACTTCATGGTGGACATGAACATCTAGTGGAGAAACAATTTCTACATCAGTATGAGGAATATTTGAAAAATTTAGGAATTTTGATGCCAAGTCAGATGAACGAGAAGAACTAGTAGCGGGAACTTCAGTCTTCATCGTAACAGTAGAAATTGTCACATGAGCATCTTCAACAACTTGTTCTTGAGTAGTCTCCAAATTTTCATTCCCTTGTTGAGCGTCAATAATTTCAGCATCAACACACTCACCTTGAACAACTTCGTTATCAGTCTGAGTGGGTTCTTTCAGTCTTGCGTCTACATCATCATCAAATTGGTCGATAGTATCATCCATTCCTTTATCTTCATAACTCTCAGTCTCATCATCTTCATATCATTTTCTTGATCAACTTCCTCCTCTTCTTGATTATCATCATCAGATTCTTCATCTTGCTCTGAATCAGATTCTTGCTCTTCACTTTCATTCTCCTGTCCACTGCCTTCATCACTTGCCTCTTGTTCGTTGTTGCTGTCGTCTTCATCATTACCCCAAGACTCAGATTCACTCTCAGTAGAGTCATCTTCTGTCACATCGGGAACCCCTGGTTTATCACCAGTTCCTTCACTTGTGACGGTAGGAGTGATCTTTTCAACACTTGGAGGTTTTTCGGCACCTGTACCAGAACCACTAGGATGTGTCTTGTGAAAGTCCCTTAAGCTCTTCTTTCTCACTTCTTTCAGCTGAGCCTTTTCAGTCAAAGCTACTTCAGATAGCAGCTCAATTCCTTTACCACGAGCAACATCCACCTTTTCCTTTTCCTTTCCTTTAGACTTTGTTTCCACCGGAGGCTCTCTGATGACGATACCTGTTGCTGGCTTAGTTGAAGACTTCTTGACTGATCTCTTAACTCGTTTGCCTTTTGTGATAGGTTCTTCATCTACAGGGACTAAATCACTGTCCTTCTTAGTTGGAGAGGCTTTCTTGAATTTTCTAGCAATCTTGGGAGGTACTTCACCTGTAGCATAGCCAATTTAAGTCTTGTATGCTTTACTTTCCTTCATTGCTGGACTTGTCAAACATTCGGGAAGAATAGCTCCATAGATCTGAGATGATTCTTTTGTAGAGACAAATCTTAAGGAGTTAATTAAGTAGTCATCTTTGGAGGTGTGCATCCCAATTTTGTTTCTCCAGGAGATTGACTTTTCTTGAATAAGAATGTGGTGAATGATAACTTTGGTGAAACGAGGGTATTATATCTTTTCTTGCTTTTTGTAGACTCTGTTTTCAATCTGGTGGATGAAGTCTTCCCAAAGTAATTACACATAGTCTACATTTTTCTGATGGAACATACCCCAAAGGATTTGACCTCTGGAAAGTTGAAACTTGTCAAGACCATTAGTCTTTCCAGATAAACTCCGGTTGATAAAAGCAGCAAAAGTTCTCCAGGGTTGATGCATCTGATCGACAACAACATCATTGAGTGAATTGATCTCCTCAGTATGACCGAGTGCTCTTAAGAAAGACACAGTGTCTTCTTCAGAAGGAAGGGGATCAAATTCTCTACCCTGTACTCTTGGGCAAATCTAAAAGATATCTCTGAAGACTTCCAAAGTAAGCTTGAATCGTTTCTTCTTGTCAATCTTGAATCTGTAGAAGGTGTCATGTTTCTATACAGAATTCTAGAATTGGTGCATGTACACTTCAGGGACATCCGCAGTGATGAGAAATGCAGGATAGCATGGAGTAAGAGCGATAGCATCCAGAACGACTTAAAATGTGGGTTCTCTTGGTATCAACCTGCAAGGGATTCTTTAATTGCATTTTCGGATATCAATTATGTTTTCTTTGGGAACAAGCTCTAGATCAAGCTTGGTTTGTTGAGCAGTAATGGAAGACAAGATTCTGATAAGATTTGTCACATACAGTTCATATACAAACAAATATATATAGAGCATATAGACAATTTAGACCATGATGCACAATTATTGATGCAGGACAGGATTTACAACAGGGTATAGGCAAACGATTACTAGGCAAAGAGTTGATACACATACAAACAATACAAAGAGCTAATACATATGCAAACAAGAAACACACATACTCATATACCACTTTAAATATAGGCAAACTATTGAAATCAAGGCAATTACAAAAGATTTCTAAGGAAAATTAGACCTACATTAATCACTAAGTGACATGATAGGGATTAATTAAACTTAGACTAGATTATTAGATAGATTACCAAGATAACAAGATTAGATCTACAAGAAAAAAATCAAGTATAGTTCGCCTATAAGGAGTGTATAAATCGCCTATGTAATACACTCAAGTATAGTTCACCTGTTATAATTATTTATGTACAGTTCGCCTGTTCTAACTATGCATGTATAGTTCGCCTGTTATACCTATGTATGTATAGTTTTCCTGTTATTATTAAGCACGTATAGTTTGCCTGTTTTAACTATGTATGTATAGTTTGCCTATTATAAATCTTGTATAGTTCGCCTGAACAAATTCCTAAGTATTGTTCGCCTAAATAAAATCTAATGTAATGTTTGCTTGTTTAATGTATTGTTCGCCTGAGTAAATTTTTATGCGTATAATTCGCCTATGCAAACTTTTTCATAAACATTTTACACCCTTTTAAGCTACAATAATCATTTAAACATGAACATACATCCTCAATGAGTCATTCTAACATCTATTCAACATGAATTTACCACAAAAATCTTGAATTTTGACTTGTTTGAGTCATGAGAACATGAAAAATCCAAAACAGACAAGATGCATCATACAAACAGTTTTAATGACACACAAATGCATTCAAACAATCATTATAATAGTACACAACCCAAACCCACAAACTTTTTCAAGTTTTTACCTAGTTTTAGTAATTTTCAACATCAAGAATTGAGCAAAACACATGAATGAGTTATCCCCATTAAAAACTGGTATGGGTACAACAATGTTAGGATTATGAAAAAGACTCGGTCACCCCCGTGTATTGTTTAGTATAGCAAAGATCGTGGTTAGAAAGTAAGCGTATGACTAGTAGTATTGGGCCGGGCCTTTAGCCCAAGTGTTAGGCCCATACCCAAGCCCATAGAGCTTACTAACACATGTATATAAACCCCTTTCCAGCCATGGGAAGGGGTTGGTTGTTCATTTCATAAAAATACTTTGTCTTGAACTTTCTCTTTCTAGAAGTATCACTTTCTCTCTCTAAGATTAAGTAGCCAACCCTTCATCTCTTGCTTGTGTTATGATATCATGTATACTACAAGTGGTATCGGAGCACATGGGATGATTAGCTAGATTGTGTGTGCGTTTCCTTGGTTAGTTTAGATCAAAAGTTTGGTTTTTAAAGGTTTATGGTCTTATTCTTGACACTCTTTGATTCTCATGTTTGTGATGTTAAAGTTAGTGTTTTTATAGTTGTTATAACCTTCTAGGACCAAGTTGTGCAAAAGAAACCAAGTGAAAACGTTCAAAAGGGTGATTTTTAGGTGTTTTTAGGTGAAAAAGTACATTGCGTTTTGTCGTTTTGTATAGTACTATTGTACTGCGTTTTGTCTCATTAGAGGTTGCATTTTGATCATTGCGTTTTGACCTAGAGGTTGCGTTTTGACCTTGAGGTTGCGTTTTGGTGATTGCGTTTTGACTACAGGTTGCGTTTTGAAGACTTTTGTTGCGTTTTGACTAGGGGAGACTCTGCCCAATTTTTTAATTGGTTGCGTTTTGATCAAATCTCAATGTTGCGTTTTGATCAAGTCTCAAGATTTCATTGCGTTTTGATTAAATCTCAAGATTCTTCATTGCGTTTTGACTCAGATTAATTCTTCACTGCGTTTTGACTCATATTGGTTGCGTTTTGATCAAATCTCAAGATTCTTCATTGCCTTTTGACAAAACTTCACTGCCTTTTGACAACTTCACTGCCTTTTGACAAAACTTCACTGCTTTTTTCCTAAGTTTCATTTTCAACATTAAGTTAACGTTAACTCAACCAAACCAAATCTCAATCCAACAACATATCACCTAATCCATCAAACAATCATCACTTT
>BQNB010070144.1:2503-33229 GCA_026074375.1 Tanacetum coccineum
AATTTAATCTTAGTTAGAAAAAATCTGATCTTAAGTGTGTTATGTCAAAAAAATTGGTTAAGTGTTGATAACTTCACTCGTTCGGTCCTCAAAGAAACACCTTGATCGGTTTCCACTATCTATCACTCGTTCGGTCCATATACTTAGTCACTCGTTCGGTCCTCAATAGACATTCACTCGTTCGACTCATACTAGCTTCACTCGTTCGGTCCTCATAGTCATTCACTCGTTCGGTCCTTTTAGACTTTCACTCGTTCGGTCCATACTGGATTCACTCGTTCGGTCCTCATTAGGACACACTCGTTCGGTCCTCACTATGATTTGCTCGTTCGATCCTACTAGACTTTCACTCGTTCGGTCCTTATTACAAATCACTCGTTCGGCTCCCTTTTCACTGACACTCGATCGGTCCATATTATGAATCACTCGATCGATTCACTCTACACGACACTCGTTCGATCCTTATTTTCATATTTCTCGATCGATTCATACAACTAACCACTCGTTCGGTTCATATATTATTATGCTCGTTCGATTCATGTTTATTTTTGATCGTTCGGTTTTCTTAATGATTTTCTAGATCGACTCTAACAGTTAACTCTATTCTAGCATATCCATTAAACCATGCTATAACAATCTTTCATAAAACATATAACATTTATGCATATTTCTTATGTATTCGAGCACAAAATAGTCAAGAACAAGATTAAAAACACTACGAATAATAAAACTTAACTAACCTATACATATATTACACCTAATAATACAAAAGCCCCCAATCAATTTGAAGATTTAACCACATTTTGATTTTAAGAACCCTAATTTTATAATTAGGGCAATTTTTGATCAAAAATGGCGAAAACTAACAATTCTTTTGGGATTTCGAGTTGATTAGGTGATGATGATCACAATTTAAGTTATACCTTCGAGATGAAACGGAGTGAATTAGCTTGTTTGATGTGATTCGAGTGGAAAGTGTTCGTGTGTGTGTTTGAGTGTGTTTGAGTGTGTGGAGAACAGTGACACAAAATGGGATGATGTCTAAGTTTAGCATTATTCATCTTTAGCACATTTGGTCCCTCTTGTTTAGATGATATCTAAGTTTTGCATTTAAGTTTTATAAGGTAATATCAAGTTAAACTATTTGGCACTTTTGGTCCCTAAAGTTTTATACTCGCACACCTATAGACTTAAATTTGCAAACTACACCCTAAAGGCATAAACAAATAACACATAAAGCACAAGCAAGTTAAACTTAATTAACTTTCTATCAAGAGATATTACGTTATCGTTTGAAAATCTTTTTCCCTTTTGACAGCTCATTTTATCATGACAAAGAAATTTGACATTCTCTCCCCCTCAAACAATGACCCGTTTTCTATTTAAAGAGCTGTAGACATTGTTTGAGAAGTCAAATGTATCTTGAAAATTATTTTCAGATGATGGAATGATTTTGTATGTGACAAAACAACAAACACCAAGATAAATAAGATTTCTCTTATTTATTCACATAGATGCACTGAAACGTACACTTATGGATATAGGAAGCACGGGTTGTGATGCAAAGTAATCACAAGCCTTTGCATGGTCATAAAGTAGACCATGCCCGAGAATAAATTCCCGTTGTTAGGAACAACTGTCTTTTAGACGACATGTTTTCCTCAAGGTGAAAAGCGGGTTACTATCTGAAATAATAGCAAGCCATGCCATTTTGGCTTGTTTTGAAAACAGTTTTTAACTTCTCTTCAGCTCGAACTTTCATATTACATGCTTGTATCATTGTTTAAATGACATTTCTAAGACGTAAATTTAGTCGATTTCAGAAGACAAGGCCATTCTAAAAACTTCTTTTTGAATTTTACCTTTTTCCTCATTTTTTTAATTTGGAAATTTGGTTTTTGAAAAGTTTATATAAAAGAAAAATCTTTTGGATTTTTCGATTTTAATATTTTTTCCTCTTGTTTTTATAAAATTTAATAAAATAAAATTGAAAATAAATCGTTTTGTGTTTTGTTCTGATTTTTTTAATATTTTCTTAGAATACAGATATTTGAATAGGACAACCGACACGATTCATCAACTCAATCTCCAATTTTTTTCATATATACCGCTAAATCTCTGCATAGTCCGAGCTTGTTGATAAAGAAATCAATTCCTTTCTCAGCCAAGAGCTTAGTGAAGATGTCCGCCAATTGATATTCCGTATGACTAAAGTAACAGTTCCGATCGACTGACCATTCTCTAACATGACTCTTCCTTGATGAAGTGAAACCTGATGTCCGATATGCTTGATCTGGAATGTTTGAAAACGTTTGTTGCAAAAAACAGTAAAGCATAGCGCTTTTGTTTATAACAAGTACAGTGGAATTTTATTGAAATCCAAAGCCATAGTCGGGTAGAGTATGTGATCTGCTCCAAAGAGGACTTAAGCACAAAAACCGACAAAGCAATATATTAGCTTCTACTTGATATCGGCAACCTTTTCGCCTTAGAATGACCAAAGACTTACAAGTCTATCACTCCAAAAAGTTGTATATTAATTTATAATTTATGGATTTGATTCTCCAGATGTATACTACTCTTGTATCTTGAACAACCACATGATCCCCATACCGCATATGCAAAAAATGCTGTTTAGGTTGGCGCAAAGGAAGAATCTTCGGATAACAAAGACCCTTCCCCGATGTACGTTCCTTTTAATAACCGAAAGACCTTTTTTACACTGCAGTAATTAAGAAGAACAGTGCTTTTTGGTAGTAGGAAGGAGGGGCCGCGACCTGATACCTATACCCCCCCCCCGCTCACTTCTAAACCCGCCCGATACGCGCCCAACACACCGGGGCACTAACACAAACCTGCATATAGCAAAGTTTGTTAGGTCACACAATCTACTATCTCTTACTACAAGATCACAGATCTACTCTTTAACTATCTAACTTTAAGCATCTAACATTTACTCTATCCACTACAACCTGGCTGTAAAGATCAGTAGGGTGCCAATCCACTAAACCAAACCTAGAGAGCATGGCTCTTCTGAAACAACAAAACCACCAACTATAACTAGAAGCACCTGAATGGAATACAACAGCTATCCCTTGCTTTGTAAGTAAAACTGATTCCTCTTCCATGCGAATACATCATCGTGAATGGCCTCACCAGGTTGGTGTGACTGGTGGGTGCAGTTAGGCTCCAAATTAAGCGTCGCGGATGGTCTTCTTTTTCCACCATGGGGTGTGTGGGAGGATGTGGTAGGGAGTATTAAACGCACAAGCTGGAACAGTTACTTACCGACAAGTCTAGGGTAGTCACGAAAACAGAATAGTGATGGAAGGGAGGCAGGCGAGATGATACGGATTCTGAGAAGTTCCATAGATTCATGGGTGGTAGAATTAGTCAGAGTTAAGGGAAGGCAAATAAAAGGAAATGGTAAACGGATTGGTATAAAGGTAAAGCCCTGATTTCTTAAGTGAATTTCGATAAAAGAGCATGATGTAGAAATTGGTAAGTCATAAAGAGAAGTATGCCTCTGGACGTTGAGAAAATTTAGCGGAAGTCCTAAAAAAATGAGATATTTACTCGCATCATCGATATCTTGAATTTTGAACACAGTTATTATAAGTGAGAATAATCACTATAGAAGAGCAGACTTAAGGAGAGTGCAGCAAGGGAGTAGATCTAATAAAGACGCGTCTCGACATAGATTTGTACCAGAATAAAGTATCGTTGCCTTCTCTACGGATGAATCATTAGGAGGATCCACTAGCCTTTGGATAGTCCATTGATACTCATGAGATGAAATGACAACATGATCATTCATCCACGACCCCACGTGGAGCATTTTTTCAAAACCCATCCATACGGCCATCATCCGCAAGTAAACTTAGTTTGGGATTGACAGGATCCACAAATCCATCCGTTGGCTACCATAAACTTCTATCTTGCAGAATACCATACAGAACCCCATTCTTCTTCCCATCCATTTTGATAGATGACCATGTTCATGTGATCAGATAACGCAAGAAGAAATTCGTATAGCTCTCTAATGTTAGCAACACAGAGCGAATAGAGCACTTTCGAAATCGATTACCTCTCTTCTTGGCGATAAGCCACGAGCGACCAAACCGAGACTTAATTTTCAAATACTCCTAACTCATCCAAGCTTAACCGTTATAGATCCCCTTAAGAGAGATAACAGAAATGCTTTATGTCAGGAGAGGAACAAGTTCCCAAACTTCCAGACAGTTCACATTTCAGAATTTCCTCTTGCTTAACTTCAATCATCATGCTTTAGTTAATGCTTCTTTGTAGTTCTTGGGTTTCGATTGAGTTAGAAAGGCATCATAGTAGCAGAATAAGGCTTGTTCAGGAGTAGGTGTCGTGTGGAAACATAGTCCTGTCAATAGCACCGATTATATTCTCAAGTGGGTGATACCTTGTCCATATTTTGCTATTGTGTTCAAAACTTGGTTATCGTGTAGGCATTCAATCGTAAGATTAACGACTAATGATGAAGATTGATTAGAAGGAAATTCTATGAATTGGAAATACCGAAGTAACGGATCATTACCCATAATTGCACTGTCAATATCCTATGATTTATCTCCTTTTTTTCCATTTGTCCCCCACCCTCATGAGAAATAAAAGGTGTTTGAGATTCTTGTATTATGAGAGTTAACTTGGTTGATGGTGCAATCATGATCAACTGTATTATGAGGAAGGTGAACCAGTTGATACGAGCAATGGTACAGGTGCACCTGCATCAGGAATTAGGAGCAATGCCATCTGTGCTTGGTAAATCAACATTAGTCGGGGATTACGTTACCTCAACAACATTGGTTGAAACAACAAAATCCCATTCAGATCTCGAAGGTGTACAAATGGTGTTTTGAAGAATGAGGCTTAGGCACGAGTCCTGAACGATCGTGATACAGGAGTTATTTCATTAAGAGGCGGGTCCCTGAACTGCTGTGTTCAGAAGCCATCGCGGTCATCTCATTATAAACAACGTGAATGGTCAATTATTTAGTCTGGTACGTCGTTGTAAATCCCGGAATGCTATTCTTCGAGGTGCATATCCAATGAAAATATCCAATATCATCCTTTGGGTTGTAACTTGCCAAATTTCTCACTATATCATTCATCGGGCAAACAACTTGCACCCAACGACCCGGTAGATAAAAATAGATCGGGAGGTTTGTCGTTCAAAAGCTCATATGTGTTTCTAAAACCGTTATGAACGACGTATCATGGAATGATTTTGGGTATGAACAGGCATGGCGACCTGCTTCGGCCACATAGAAATAAAGGAGCTATTTGCATAAATTAACATAGTTGACGAGCTGCTTCGATTAGCGTTCGATTTCGTCTTCAACAACTTCGTTTTGCTGGTAGAGCGAGCAAAAACGATGTTTCATGAGAGATGGCAACCTTCTCATTAATATTCACCCAGCAGATGTCTGATTAACAAACTCAGTTCCCATTTTATGTTTCTGAGCGTCTGGACGGTTTTTCCTTAAGTCGAACTTGATCATCTTCAAAAAGTTCATAATAAAAATTGAGCCTCATTTTTGATCGTAAACATTTACCCATGTAAATCGAGAGTAGTCCATGCGACAATGAAGATGATGTACTTCTTTCCATTGACACTCGCGACACGCATTGGCCCACATAAGATCCTTATGCAACAAAAAGAGTGTTTTCTTGATTGGTACTTCAAATTTGGGTTTGTGGGTTTTTCTTTGGAACTTTTTGCCTAAAGCACAATGCCAGAACATAAGTGATCCTTTCAAACTTGTGCTTAGGGAAGACCTCGTACAAGTCCCACTCGCGCAAGATGACTGATAAGCACCAAAGTACAAGTGTGATAGACGACGATGCCCCCCCCCACCCCCCATAACCAAGACTTGGGTTTTAAGACGCCTTTGACAAATGAGACAAATGGGAGATGATGCCATCAATCATTTCCCAAGGTGATAGTGTATAAAGGTTATCCCCCTCTATATCCCGTCAATAAAATCAACACCTTCTAGATTTCGAATGAAGCATGTGTGTTAGACAAAAAGCCACGATCAAGATTTTGAATCACAGAATTGTCCCATAGAAAAAAGATTATCCAAGTCCCTTCAACGAAATAAACCCTTGAAATAGTAAACATTCCCAATCTGATAGCTTCCATAAAACCCATTAGCTTTTCACACTAGACATTTTCTGAATTTGACAGTACCTAAGAATTTACTGATGAAATTAGTGAGCTGAGAGCGATCTCCGGTCATGTGCTTCGAACAACCGGAGTCCAAATACCAGAGACGATTTTGAGACGAACCTGATTCATTAAAGATGAAGTAGAAAGGAACATTGGATTTTGTTGGATCCCCCAGGATTTACTGGGTGTCCTTTTTTGTTAGCAGACTATTAGTTATTATAACCATAGTTTTGCTAACGTACTCAGTATTCGTATTCTTCCAAGATTCCATAGTATACCATTTAACCACAGGTATGGTTGATTCAGATTCGAAGCTTATTGGTTTCCTAGAAGGCACTTCATTAGTAGTGGTAATCCTAGTTAAAGGGCACGCATTTCCTACAATAGTGAAGGTCCGACCGGTAGGTTTCCAAAATATAACCTAACTTGAGTGAAACCTTTCCCTGTTGTTTCCCAAATATCTTTCTTAGATTTATCTTCTTAGGTTTTAAGCACGAAATTTCACATCATTCATATATTTAAAACACACAAAAAATCAGAAGACATGCAATCTCACTGTAATTCATACAGAATCAGAATTTTGTTTTTTGAGATTTTTCACAACCGCAGATCCATTAACTTTAACAGTACCATTTTTTTATTCAAACTAGATTTAACGTTCCTAGGGTGAGCTTCTACTTTATTCTTCGAATTACTACTTGGTGTTTGCAGAATCCTATCATTCTGGTATTTGCCTAATGCAGTGATCCGCTAGCACTCAGTAGAAAGCTTACCTCCCTGAAGAAATGCAACACACGCTTGTTAGAAACTATGTTTTGAAGTCGCGTATGGTTTTGTGTTTTCCTGTGGATTGCGTGATTCGGGCAAACCAAACTTACCTGTCCTTTTTTCCTCGGTGTGACCTCAATACATCCCAAATCCGGTTTTATATGTATATATGTGATGTTATTTTATAAATTTTGGGTATTAGGTATAAATGTAGGTATTTGTTGAAGTGTGTAAAAGTTTTGGCGGTTCTGGGTATGCCTAAATGCAATTTATCGCAAAACGTATACACTTTACGTATCCGATAAAAATAAAATGAACCAAGACCATAATTATTCTCAAAATAATTATTTAATACTTGATTGATGTAAACATTTAATCGTCTGATGCCCGTTTACATTGAACGCTAATATTTAGCGTACGCGATTTAACTTAACGTTTACGATTTAAAGCAAACGCGTACAATACAAATGATACATTATGGATTTAGTAATGGCGTCAATGACCCTAAAATACGGGGTGTTATAGTCTCCCCCCGTTAAGTGAGCCTTGTCCTAAAGGCTTAAGATGCAGCACTTGTCGATGGTGCGGTCTTTGTGAACATATGTGGGTATTTCTTCCGAAATTGATCCTCGCATTCCCACGTAAACTTAGGACCTCGCTTGGAGTTCCATCGAACCTTGACTAATGGAATGCGGCTTTGATTCAACCGTTTAACTTTACGGTCCATGATCTCAACGGGTTCCTCAACAAACTTAAGCTTGTCATCAAAATGAAGTCCATCCAACAGAATGGCTAACGGTTCGTCGGCATTGCACTTTTTCAAATTGGATACATGAAATGTATTGTGAACCCTTCTTAGCTCTTCTGGAAGCTAGAGCTTGTAAGCAACCTCTCTAACCTTTCCTAACACCTTGAAAGGTCCAACATACCTAGGGTTTAACTTCCCCCGTTTGCCAAAACGTACGACCCCTTTCTAAGGCGAAACTTTAAGCATAACTTTATCCCCGACTTGGAATTCCATCGGTTTACGCTTTAGATCGGCGTAACTCTTCTGTCAATCACGAGCGGCTTGCATCCTTTGCTCGATTTGGACGATTTTCTCAGTCGTCTCTTGAATTAGTTCTGGACCGAGGATTTGAGCTTCTCCAACTTCGGTCCAACAAACAGGTGAATGACACTTTCGACCATAAAGTGCTTGAAATGGTGCGGCCTTGATGCTAGCGTGATAGCTATTGTTATATGAGAACTCGACTAATGGCAAATGTTTAACCCAACCCTTTCCAAAGTCGATTGCACAAGCACGCAACATATCCTCGAGAGTTTAAATAGTCCTCTCGCTTTGTCCATCTGTTTGTGGATGGTATGCAATACTCATATTCATGTTAGTACCTAAAGCATACTGAAGTGACTTCCAGAAATTAGATGTGAATCTCAGGTCGCGGTCACAAATGATTGAGACAGGTATTCCATGTCTCGTGACAACCTCCTTTAGGTACACTCTTGCAAGTTTATCCATCGGATCAGTCTCTCTCATTGGTACAAAGATTGCGGACTTAGTGAGTCGGTCAACGATCACCCAAATAGTGTCATAGCCCTGCGACGACTTAGGAAGCATCGTGACAAAATCCATAGTGATGTTGTCCCACTTCCATTCAGGTATCTTGGGTTGTACCAATGGTTGCAGCAATTTTACGTTTATAAAATATATCAAAGTATTTATAGAAATTTACAAATATTCCTTGAGGACAAAGATTAAATGCAATTTAAACACAAAAATATATAATATAATACGTTTAACCGGTAAGTGATTACCGGGTCGTATCCCAAAGAAATGTGAATTGATACCCTCGATTCAGTTTGGACAATGTTATGAATGATTTTCAACTTTTTGATTGATTTTCTATGACTAAAAACAATGAAAACAATTAAATGCAAGTCAAATAACTAAACACGCGGACGAAAATCGAAAATGACAAAATAAACCCTAATTAGCACCTTAACCTAGAATTTGAATTAATAATCTAATTTTATGAGTAAAAATAAAGGGATTTGCAAAATTTGAGAACTTAACGATAAAATTTGAAAGAAATCACAAAAACATATAACGGGAATCGAAAACTGAGCCCTAAAAGCTAAAATGCTCAAAAACAAACCTACAAGAGTCAAACTAAGTTTCCTACGTTCTAAATGATAAAAGAAAATTTTTTAAAAAAGATTTTTATTTTTTTGATTATTTTTCTATTTTTATGATTTTTTAAAGTTTTTAATGAAAATAAATGTTTAAAAATACTAAACGAACTATAAAAATTCTAGAAAAATTACAGAAAATAGCTTAAACTAATTAAATCCTAGGAAAAATAAGCCCGATATCACAGCTTATTGAATAAGCTGTGAAATAAGCTGGAACAGCTTAATATGCTTATTGGACTAAAATGTATATAAAGAATTGATTGTGCAAGGGTCTTATGAAAACGACCCAATGGCACAGCGGTAGTGTGTGGTGTGTAGTATGTTATAAAGGGTTGAGGTGTTGAGGTGGGGGGTTCGAGTCTTGCTCACCCCCGACTTCCACTTCCCTTTTTTTTAAAAAAAAACTTAAAAAAGAAAAGTTGTTAAGCACCTAAAGATAAGCAACTTTAATAAAAGCAATATAAGCTGAAACTCAAAAATAAGCTCTCTAAAAGCTTTTTAAGAAGCTGTTTTCAGAAAGTGAGCCTTTGAGCTCCAAAAAGCTAATTTTCACTTATAAGCTTCATTTTAAGCTCAAATTTGAAAACAAAAACTGTCCTAGAAAGCTAATGATGTATAGTATCTAAATTTGAAAAGCTCCTTAAGCTAAAAACACTATAAGTTATCTAAATTAGATGATCTAAGAGGCTAACTTAGAAATTTTGACTAAAAACTCAAAATCTATTTAAGCTATAATGCACATTAAGCTATGAAAGAAGCCGAGCTTTTGACAACTTATCCTAATACTTATAAGCTATAATTATCAACCATAAAATTGGATCTTATAAGCAAAAAATCTAATTTTAAAAAGCTAGTCTAGTTACAACTGTTTTTGGCTTTTTGAGATTTTTGATGAACTTTTAAGGCTAAGTTAACCTAAGAAATAAGCTAGAAAGTTGAATTCAAGTTTTAATCTATATTAAGCTATATGTGAACTATAAGACTTCTAAATTTTAATCTCTAAATCCTACTTAAGCTAGTTAAAAAGATGATCAAAAAGGGACTGCAGTTGGACTGCAAATGCCCTGTCTGATGCACTTGACCAAATGGACAAAACTAATTTGCAGGTAACAAAGTTGGTTAAATCTACACTAGACACACTCAATGAGTGTGTCTAAACCCTTAACAAGCAATTACCAAGCCTAGAAAGGCTAGTTTTAAATTTTCTTACTAGCTAGGAATTGAAAACCTCCCCTGGTGCAGGAACAAAAAGATTAAGCCTCAAAATGATATTAAGCTTAAACTAATCCTACAAACCTGCTCAAAACCTAATCAAATTTGAAAATCAAACTAACCAAAATAAATTGCACAATTCAGTTTGACTTTAAGAGGTCAAACTGCATTAATCCAAACACCCCTTTATATTTAGACAGATTTCAATTTAGCTTGGAGATTTAAAATCTAGTTAACAAAACTTATTAACCAGATTATGCACAACTTATAGCAAGCCTAATAAGCAATCCTAAGCATACAATAAGCCATAAATAGTAAGCTACACTAATTGAACTATTATTTTTGGATTTTTTATGATTTTTGGACAGATTATGAAATACTAAGATCTACACTATATTAGCTAAAAGCAGATAAAAAGACATGAATAATAAGCACATTAAGACAATATAAAGGACAAATAAGCAACTAGATAGCAAATTAAGCAATTAACAAGCAAATTAGCAAAGCTTCACTATTAATATTTAAGATAGGAAACTAAATGAAGAACTTACAATGGCCTTAGCAAAACAAAGGCTTAAGTGCTCAATGAGCTTATCAACAGCTCTGGCTTATCAAGGATAAGCCAGTAAAAGTCCATGGAAGCTCATCCCTTGCTAGCTTCCCTTCCATAAGCTTCTAAATCCAATAATCCAAGGTAATTAGCTGATTTTAAAGGTTTAAGTTGATTAAATGAACAATGTAGCTCAATCACAAGCTTATAGACTTGTGAGAGCTTATAAGAACTTATGAATCCGTACACTATCACTAGAGCTTATAGAGAGCTCATAACACTTTTATAAAAGAGAACTTAAATTTTATTAACTGAAAAGCTTGATTACATTATTTAAAAGGAAATTACAAGAGATTTAATGAAAAATTACATTAAGCTAACACTAAAAGCTAAAGCTAAATTTTACTAAAACTTAAAAGCTAAAAAAAAGTAGTCTCCTAAAAACTACTAAGCTCCCTAAAGGCTAAAACTAGTCACTCCCTTTGAGTGTGTGAGAGTGTGGGTATATATAGTGTCCAGCTGAAGCTTCTTGTCCCCTTTTCAGTTAGACGCTCCTCTTGATCATAGCCTTCCATTCCTCTAATCATTGAGTCTTTATTTTTTAACCGTTGGATTAGATTTGGGACACACGGATTGCCAGCGTGGCATCCGTGTGTCAGAAGCTTCTGTGCTTCTTGTGTGAGTACCTCAAGTGCAAATCCCAACATTCCTTTGTGCTACTTGTCAGTCCACGTGTCCTCTTCATTAGGGCTTGACCAATGGCATTGTTTGGTGACAATTTTAACCTGCCATCTCATTCCTTTGTACTTGAATTGTCCTTTTTTGCCCCCAATTGTTATTTGCCTCATGGTTTTAACCCTTTGGTTAATTGGGGAAGGAGATGAACAGTAAAAATTGTATCTCCCGCCCTTTTTTTACTTATAAAGGGTGCGTTTAATTTGTGTTTGACCAGGGTCTTTGACTTGGGTTTGGGCCAGATGTTGGTTATAAAGAAATGGGCTTATATGAGAACTCGACTAATGGCAAATGGTTAACCCAACCCTTTCCAAAGTCGACTGCACAAGCACGTAACATATCCTCGAGAGTTTGAATAGTCCTCTCGCTTTGTCTGTCTATTTGTGGATGGTACGTAGTACTCATATCCAGACTGGTACCTAAAGTATTTTAAAGTGACCTCCAAAAATTTGATGTGAACCTAGGGTCATGATCATAAATAATCGAGAGAGGTATTCCATGCCTTGTGACCACCTCCTTTAGGTACATTCTTGCAAGTTTATCCATCGGATCAGTCTCTCTCATTGGTACAAAGATTGCGGACTTAGTGAGTCGGTCAACAATCACCCAAATAGTGTCATAGTCTTGTGACGACTTAGGAAGCTTCGTGACGAAATCCATAGTGATATTATCCCACTTCCATTGAGGTATATCAGGTTGTACCAATAATCCTGATGATCTTTGATGTTCTGCCTTGACCTTAGCACAGGTCAAACACTTGCTAATATAGGTGGCGATGTCGGCTTTCATATTGGGTCACCAATATAGCTTCTTAATATCTTGATACATCTTGTCAGAACCCGGATGAATGGAGTATTTTGACTTGTGGGACTCGTGCATAATCACATTCCTCAAGTCTCCATAACATGGTAACCAACTCCCGCCATTGAAGCATAGAGTTCCATCCATACGCGGTTCTAACTTTTCTTTTCTAACTTTCTTCGGATCCTAGGCATTTTCAAGCAACATGCCTCCAACATCTTCATTCTTGATGTTCTTTGGTTTTCGTGCTTCATTCTCAGCATTCAAGATTTGTTTGGGAAGATCTAAGCCAATAGTCATGACTAAGGCTCGAACTCTTAATGGTTGATCTCTCTCCTTCCTGCTTAAAGCATCAGCAACAACGTTTGCCTTTCCCGGGGGATAACAAATCTCACAATCGTAATCACTGAGCAACTCAAACCAACGACGTTGCCTCATGTTCAACTCTTTCTGATTAAGAATGTGTTGTAGACTCTAATGATCAGTGAACACCGTGCACTTGGTTCCATATAGGTAGTGCCTCTAAATCTTGAGAGCGAACACTACTGCTCCAAGTTCCAAATCATGATTCGTATAGTACTTTTCATGAATCTTTAGTTCACGTGATGAATAAGCAATCACCTTTTCTCTTTGCATTAACACAGCGCCCAAACCCTTCTTTGAAGCATCGCAATATGCAATAAAATCTTCCCTTCCTTCAGGTAAGGCCAGGATTGGTGCACTGCACAACTTCTACTTCAACAGTTGAAAAGCTGCTTCTTGTTTATCACCCCATTCAAACTTGACCTTCTTCTGGGTGAGCTTGGTCATCGGTTTGGCGATCTTCAAAAACCCTTCAATGAATCTTCGATAATACCCGGCAATACCTAAAAATTAACGATTCTTAGTTGGTAACTTAGGAGATGCCTAATATTTAATGGATTCGATCTTGGTGGGATCCACGTGAATGCCCTCACTATCAATCATGTGACCAATGAACTGTACTTTGGGAATCCAAAATTCACACTTGGAAAATTTGGCATACAACTCCTCTTTCTTAAGCAATTATAAGATTAGCTTAAGGTGCTCTTCGTGTTCATGCTTATTCTTTGAATATATCAGAATATCATCAATAAAGACAATTACGAATTTATCCAAATATGGTTTGCACACACGATTCATATAGTCCATGAATACAGCATGTGCATTTGTCAAACCAAACGACATAACTTGAAATTCATAATGGCCGTAACGGGTTCTAAAAGCGGTCTTCTGAATGTCTTCTTCTCGAACCCTCAGTTGGTGATAACCCGACCTTAGGTCGATCTTCGAGTAGACACTCAACCCTTGAAGCTGATCAAATAAATCATCAATTCTTGGGAGCGGATAACAGTTCTTCACCGTTAGTTTATTCAATTCCCGGTAATCAATGCACATTTGAAATGATCCATCTTTCTTCTTGACAAACAAGACCGGAGCTCCCTAGGGTGAGGAACTGGGTCTTATAAAGCCTTTGTCAGATAGTTCTTTTAGTTGCTCCAACAACTCTTTTATTTCAGAAGGTGCCAATCGATAAGGCGCCCGAGCTACAGGTGCAACACTAGGTATCAAATCGATTTGAAATTCTACTTGTTGAGTCGGAGGAAGACCCGGTAAGTCCTCAGGAAAGACTTCAGGAAAATCTTGAACTATTCGTACATCCTCAAGTCGCTTCTTCTCCGTCTTGTCTTCAACCTCCTTTGTAGTAACATGTGCCAAAAAGACTGGACATCCTTTTAGCATGTATTCTTGTGTTTTGGAGTACGAGATAATGTGCAGACGAGCCTCGTGTCCCCGGTTGCTTCCGTCACCGTGAACAATTAATGTTTCATTTCCCCAGGGGATACGAACGATCTTCTCGGCACACACAATGATTGCTTGGTACTTTGCCAACCAATCCATACCAATTATAGCGTCGAAACTACCAAGTTCTACGGGCATTAAATTTATGTTGAATGGGTGGTTCAGGAGATTTAATGTGCAACCCCTAAGGATAGTGTTTAACCCAATTATTCTCCCGTCAGCTAGTTCGACATCATAATAGTGATCTAAGGTAGATGGCGTGATATCAATTTGGGAACTAAATGCAGTAGACACAAAACTCCTATCGGCACCAGTATCAAATAATATAGAAGCATAGCGGTTGTTGAGAAGGAACGTACCCGTCATGACGTTGGAGTCTGGGTTTGTCCCTGCATGTCCCACCGCATACACTTTGGCTGGAGCCCTGTCATTACCAACTTGATTTCCACAATTTTTGTTGTTCTTCATCTTTAGACACTCCCTCTTGAAGTGTCCTTGAACTGCACACTCGAAGCAAGTAGATTTCTGGCCTGACCCAGTGCCCCTCTGATTGTTAGCATTGTTGGCATTTCCCGCACTCCTACAGTTACAGGCAAAATGGCTAAATTTGTTGCATTTGTGGCATTTTGGAGCACACGGACCATCGTGGTGATAGTTTCATTTAGCGCATAGGGTTTTAGATCCCCCGTATGGCTTCTTTTCACCAGTCCCTGCAGTATAAGCCCTGCCAGTGTTCTGCCTCTTGTTCTATTGTTGTTGGTTTTGATTGTTTCGGGAACTGTTTTCAAACTTCCTTTTATTCTTAGCCTGTCTTTCAGCAATGGTGTTGACTTTCTTATCCATTAGTTCAGTGGCCATTTCAACAGCCTCTTGCATGGTTTTCGGCTTTGATGCTACAATATTTCCATGGATCATGTCGGGCAATCCACCGACGTACCTTTCAATCTTGTCAGACTCCTCAAGAAACATCCTAACACATAGCAGTGCTAGTTCCTGGAAACTTTGGTTGTACCCAATCACATCAGTACCCTTCACTTTCAAATTCCACAAATCAGCCTCGAGCTTTTTCATCTCGTTCCTTGGACAGTACTTGTCAATCATTTTCTTTCCCAGATCGGCCTAAGTCATTGCTTATGCAATATCATGACTGACAGTTATAACATGGGAATTACACTATGTTAGAGCACCTGCTAGAAGAGTACAGGTGGAAAAATTCATCTGATTTTCCACATAGCAGTTGCTTATGCGGAAAATAGTCTCCATCCTTTCAAACCATTGAGTTAATTCAACAACTCCCTCAGTGCCTTTGAAATATAGAGGTTTGCACTTCATAAAGTCTTGGTAAGTGCACTCTCGAGCAACGCGTTCAGTCCTTCTGCCACCCGTTCCCGAAGTATGGTTGTCATCGCCATTCCTGTTTGCATCACGTGCTGCCAAAGAAACAGTGATACCTTGGTCAATCATTGCCTAAAGTTGGGCATTAGTGACCGATGTGGTGGTGGTTGCTGTTGGTGCTGGGGTTGTTGTGATGAGTGTTGACCTTGTGGCTCGTTTTGGTGCCATTTTCTTCAATCATAAGAAAATACAATACCCGTTAGATTTCATAAAATCATAACCATGACATGACATATACATGATAAATAAAGTGAGATCACATCACACAGTGAAATATACAACTGAATTGTAATCAACAATGATATAACCAAATCGACATTCATTCATAAACAAATTCGATTACAGACGTGACATAATACAACCATTCCATATATAAATTGGAAAACATACATGAATGGTTCAGATACAAAATGATCATAACAATTAGGTTACAAAATAAACATAACAACCTAAAGCCTTACTAGCCGGGATTGAACCCATAATACTTAGTAGGCTATATACAAAATGACTAGCCATAACATGATCTAATCTATGAACTACTACCAGCCTCCTCTGGAAGCTCTGGCTATGCAAGACCTCCAGCGGGTCCCTGCTGTCCCTGTAATGCGGTAACATGTCCCTGTAGTGCTGTCACCTGTCCCTGTAGTGTGGACACCTGTCCCTGTAATGACTGCATCACTGTCAATGTCTGTATAAGCTGTTGGTGTCGGGTACGATCAGCTGTCCTCAACTCTCTCATCTCTGCAGATCTCTTATGGTCTGCCTTCAACATCTTTGAAGTCACAGCCTGTCTCCTGCGATCAGCAGCATGCAACTCTCTAATCTCTGACATCTGACCTAGTACGGTAGTGCGCAGTGACATAACCTCTCTATGGGCAAGATCACTCGCATCCATCGATCGCCTCCAAGCCTCTCGGGATAATCTAGCATTTGTCTCCATCAAATGACGTGTATATGCATGTGCTCGTCTGTCTCTAAACAACATATTGAGCCGACCAGCCAATAGCTGTCTCTGACTCTGCTCATCGTCTAACCTCGTATAAATCTCATCCGTGTCTTGCCTAACCCTAGTCTCAAATGCTGTCATATGTTGACCCAACTCCGTGTCAGTACTAACTGGTGCCCCCTGCAGGGTCTCAACTATCTCATCCCACGAGTCAGTGATCCCATATCCAACCTCTCTCTTTGGATCACGCCTGATCTCTCTATCCATACTAGCTACAAAGCCATAGTCTGCCCTAAGACCTCCAGCCGGTCTAGCTGCAGCAGCATATGAGCTCTCTCCTACCTCATATCTAGGACCAAGAGTGATACCTAACCTCTTCCGAGGTGGTAAGGTAACCTCGGGTCTGTCCTCCCTATAACTAGCAGAGGGTAGTAGCAATGGTGGTGATGAAGTAGGAACTGATATGGGCAAGGGTGGTGGTATCCCTGATGATGGTGCATCTGATCTGGTAGGGGAGAGTATGAAGGGTGGTGGTAATGGTAGAGAATGGGAAGTAGATGCGGCCTCAGCTCTCAGCCGGATCATAGCAGCTCGATAGCCCAATGAACGAATGGGACTAGGAGGTGGTGCTGGAGATAACACAAGTGAAGGTGGTGCTAGTGGTAGTGATGGAGATGGTAGCGGGGGTAGTGGTGAAGAAGGTATCTGGGGAAGTGGTGAACACCATGGGGAGAGCGGTGATGATGGTGGAGTAGATATAGCAAGAAGTCTGGCAACCTCTGAATCAGACCAAGCTGGTACAGGTACTGGGGCTGGAATAGAAATCCTAGCTGTCACACGATATGCAGGGTGTGGTGGTGGCGTAGCCGCAGACTCATCAGTCTCGAACTGCTCTGTCTCCTCCGCAGACGAGGCCTGATCAGCAGCTGGTAAAGCAACCACTACAGAGTCGGCAGGAGCTGGTGGATCCTCATCCCTCCTCATCCTACATCTAGCCTCTATGTCAAACATCTTCTCTTATCCCTCCTCTAAGGCTCACCCTTATCGTCTCCGTCATCTCCTTATCAACAGGCTAGTCAACAGGTTCTCTTCGGGGGTCCTCCTCGGCATCTCTCCGGGTCCGCCTCAGGATCGGACTCTGAGACATAGTCAGGTGACTTAGAAGTAGGTGAGGCATCCTCAGCATATGGCTGATCCTCAGCACCAATCTCATCATCAGCATGCTCTGGGCCTGGAACATAATCTGGCAAAGGTGGTGCCTGGGGCCAGGCACGTAATCTAAAGAGGGTGGGGCCTGAAGAGCGGCCTCCACGTATGGGTCCTCTGGCATCCAAGGCAGCTCAAGGTACTCGTGATCATCGGCTCTCGGTGATCCTATGTCTGATAAACCCTCAATTGGGCTGGAAACCTACGTGTATGTAACCCCCGATTCATCCGAATCTGACATGACTGAATTCTAAATAATTCACAAAATAGCTTATATTTGATATTTTATATAACACTTATATAGTTATATTACTTTATATCATAACATGTATATCAATTATGAATGCATCTAGTCCAACCAACTAATGCAACAAGTAGTGTATGCATGAATGTATGCACATATGTATGTCCCGTGTAAAACCCCTTTGTATGAATTCGATGTTTGAAAACGGTTATAGTCCAGCAAAAACATTTGACCTGGTTCTCTATAACCTTGGCTCTTGATACCAATCTGTAACACCCCCAAATTGGGTCGCAGCGGAATAAGGGTCCGGGGCGTGTTACTTCTCAGATCAAAAACACAAGATATATATAGAACGACCAAAAAGTCGTTTTAAAACTGATACATTGGATTTAACAAATGTTTGATACAAATAGCCCGAAGCTTTAACTTGTTCATTGTTATTATTACAAAGATACTGGTTCACAACACATGAGTTTCCAAAACTATGCAACCATATCTTTAGCATGGACATCCCAAACCAAAATCACCCAATTATTTGGGACCTTTTGCTTAAATGATCTCCTGAAAAACATTGCTTTAAACCGTCAACATAATGTTGGTGTATTCATAGTTTGATATATCATATATAGTAGGGACCATAAGAATTTCCAAGTGTATGATATGCAACAGCATGCAAACATCTTTAATGTAATTACGTTGCCCCTAAGCTCATGACACAGAAAGCTCGACATAAAATGAATACCTTATAATGGCCTTCATTGCCTGTGATGATGTTCTAACCCGCAACATCTATATGTTCGACTATGTAATCGTTCGTTTGCCCAGTGATAGCTAATCACCCGAACGGGGATGTCAATCCCAATAGATTTATTCATAACATTCGCGCTCACAATCCAGTAACTAACAGTTCATGATAATGGGCTCAACTAGGGTTATCGCTACTAAGGCAACACGTAATCATAATATAAAACTTAACCACTTGTGTCCCATTATAAAATATTGCATGTTTCTCACCCCAAAAACTTGTGAAACAAATCATGTAAAACGTAGGGCTATGAACTCACCTTGAGTGAGCGAATATCAAGTATATCACAAATAATGCGTCACGCAAATCGTCAGATGCAACCTATTTAATTTAAGGTCGTATAAGTACTAATCACATTGGGTAACTACTACCATATATATTTCTATATAGCTAATCACCATCTAATTGTTTTGGTAAAATTGTGTTTAATAAGTTAAAACGTTTATAATTTCCGTTGTAGTAAAACTAGTGTAACTTTCGCGTTTCAAGTCCGTTTCTTGCGTTTCTTATGTCCACGTTTTCGTATTAAGCCGAGTTATCAATATTTGATATTTTCATATTTTTAGTTCACTGGACAGTACATTTTACAGTTCACACCAGTTATAAAGTTATTTTTGTAGTTTTAGTTATCGTAAAACCAGTAAACGTCGTATTTTATTCGTTATAGCTCCGTTTTTAGCGATTCTTTCGAGCACGTTCTCATAATTGAAAGTTCTATATATTTATGAGGTTTACAAAAATAAATGTTTTTTTCATGAACAGTAACTTTTTTAAAAATGGTTTTATAAATGTATTTTTATGCATTTTAAGTATACAAACTTGCGAAATTCATAACTTCTTCGTTTTTAATCGAAAAATTATGATTCTTATCATTTTGGAATCCTAGAAATGTGTGTAATCCGTTAAAAACATCAAACTTTCTGTTTTATATAATTTTTATAAAAGTTATTATATAAACCCATTTAATTAACGTATAACTTGTAATTAGCGTATCTTTTTCGTTATTAATCCGTTTTTCGAGTTTCTTATCTTTTTGGAATCGTCATGAGGTGTATTATCTTTATAAAACACCAAACTCACTGTTTGAAATTTAAAATCCAAACAGCCTCTTTATGTTAAATATGTACACTTTTATATAAGGCTTGTTTTATGTACTTTTTACCTTTGTAAATTTACCACAAGTCTTCCACCTCACTTTATATCATAAGTCATATATATAATAAAGTCCATAAGTCCATAGTTTTTCCATTTGTCCAAGTTAACAAGGTCTTAATCTCACTTTTAATCAAAACTTATTAAAGAAACTCTAATTTAACAAGTTTACATATGAACTTTTTATACATTAACCAAGTGTGTACAAGAGTTATACTTCCATTATAACCTTATTTTAGTATTCATATAATATAAACAAAAGTCCATAAACAAGATTAATAAGCCATTTGCAATACTTTTACTTGTAACATATTAAGAAACCTTAAAAACCCTAATCTTGCATTAATCTTTTTAAGCTTAACCAAGATTATAAAACACTTATGTATTCATTTATAACCTCATAATATCACACATATAACATGTGTATAAGTGTACATATCAATGATAACAAGTAAAAATCCATTTTACATGTTCAAAATTGTCCTAATGGTGATTTTGCTATAAAGAACTAACATATGCATCAAAACTCATGAAATGAAAAGATAAAGGCTTTTAGATAACCTTATGATGAACAATGATGATGAGAAATAGGTGCTAAACCCTTGTTTAGGCTTTAAATCCAAGCTTGCAAGAATGAAACCCTAATTATTCTAAGGAAACCCTAATCCTTCCTTTCTTCCTTCAACCCTTTTAAATGGTTAACCAATGCTTCAAATCATCTTGAGGTATCGTAGATATGATGTGTGATTGCTTGTATGTGTTGTAGAAAAGTTTGTATAGATTTATTAAACGGGTGTTTTTGAGCCGTGGGCTTATAGGAGCACAAAGGGAGAGATTTTTTTGATTTTTCTAAGTGTTAAGTGTTATGTGAACTCATCTCTTGCAATCTATAAGTATTATACATGTAGGACTAGTCAAGGAGACACCATGAGGGTTTTTAGGAAGTCTTGGTCAAAAGAATGGGAGGTATGGCTAGGCTTAATGGCAAGTAAGGTACAAAAGACCAAGTGGTGAAATGTAAGATATTTCTTTTGTATCTCATCCCATATCCTTTTTTATATGTATATATGTGATGTTATTTTGTAAATTTTGGGTATTGGGTATAAATGTAGGTATTTGTTGAAGTATAGAAAAGTTTTGGTGGTTCCGGGTATGCCTAAATGCAATTTATCGCGAAACATATACACTTTACGTATCCGATAAAAATAAAATGAACAAAGACCATAATTATTCTCAAAATAATTATTTAATACTTGATTGATGTAAACATTTAATCGTCTGATGCCCGTTTACATTGAACACTAATATTTAGCGTACGCGATTTAACTTAACGTTTACGATTTAAAACAAACGCGTACAATACGAAAGATACATTGTGGATTTATTGACGGCGTCAATGACCCTAAAACATGGGGTGTTATAGCTTAGCTTATAAAAAGTATATATAAACTAGTTGCTTAAAAAGATTACTTATTAAGTTTATAAGTAAAAGTGATGTAAGGACTTGTTATCATGGACATTACTTCTACAAATGAAGGACTAAAGAACCTAATATATATGAGACATGTGATATAATGTGTTGTAGAGGACTTGTAGAAATTTGACTAAGCTAAAAGCTTATAAAAACAAGTTTTATACACCTTTTAACCGAAAGGTCCAAACTTTCTGTTTTAAACACAAAAATAAGATGTTTATTTTATGATTTTATAAAATACTACATGTCATGACAATCGTAGGCATATAGAGAACTTGAAAATCTGAGCTATAACGAAGAAGATACGCCATTTGCAAGTTTACGATAATAAAAGCTTTTATAAAAATAATTTTATAAAAACATATTATTTTCCACAACTGATAAAAATATATAATTATTTTTCACAGAAAGTACATATTTTTAGGATTCCAAAACATTAAGAATCATAATTATTTGATCAATAACGAAGGAGTTATGGATATTTTATGTTTACAATAATAAATACTTTTATAAAAACAAATTACTGTTCATCTTAGAAACTTTTTGGAAAATATTTTAGTTAGATCAAACTTTTAATTAAGAGGACGTTCTTGAAAGAATCGCTAAAATCGGAGTTAAAACGAATAAGATATGACTTTTACGAGATTTTGCTAATTCAATTTATAAAAATAAATTTATAAAAGTGCATGAACAGTAAAAAGTACTATTCATCAGAGGAATTAAAAGGGTTAAGTTTATAAAAATAAATTTATAAAAGTGCATGAACAGTAAAAAGTACAGGAGACAGACACGGCTCACGGAGGCACTAACTCTAATGAGGACACTGCAGACTCAGATTGCAGCACCACAGAGTCAGCAGACACCTGCTAGGGATCCAACACATCTTGATGTACCGGAGGAGGCCGGTAGTAGTTCTTAGACCTGGTTATGTCTTAGCTATGTTGTATAGCCTACTAAGTATTACGGGGCAACTCCTGGCTAGTAAGGCTTTAGGTTTTATTTTCATCTTGTAACCTAATGGTAGTGATCATTTTGTAACTGAATCGGTCATGTATATTTTCCAGATTATATATGGAAGGGATGTATTATGTCATGTCTGTAATCGAATTTATTATGAATGAATGTCGATTTAGCTACACCATTGTTAATTTCAATTCAATTGTATATTTTACTGTGTGATGTGATCTCACTTTATTTATTGTGTATATGTCATGTCATGGTTATGATACGTATGAAATCTAACGGGTATTATATTTTCTTGTGATTTGAAGAAAATGCCTCCAAGGAAGGCACCCAAAACCAGAACCACCAGATCATCACCAGCCACAACAACCACCACCACTACCCCTGTGACTGATGCCCAACTTAAGGCACTGATCGACCAAGGCATTCCTAATGCATTAGCAACACGTGACGCTGACAAAAGCCGAAATAGTGAAGACAACCATGATTCTGGAACGGGGGTAAGGAGACAAGCTCCTCTTGCTCGTGAGTGCACTTACCCAGACTTCATGAAATGCAAAACCTTATATTTTAAGGGTACTAAATGAGTTGTCGATTTGACTTAGTGGTTTGAAAGAATGGAAATTGAGTTCCATATAAGCAACTGCACTATGGAAAACCAAATCAAGTTTGCCACTTGTACTTTTCTTGGAAGTGCTCTAACGTGGTGAAACTCCCACGTTAGGACTGTTGGTTACGATGTTGCTTATGCAATGACTTGGACAAACCTGAAAAAGATGATGACCGACAAGTACTGCCCAAGAAGCAAGATTAAGAAGCTGGAGGTTGAGATGTGGAAAACGAAGGTTAAAGGTACCGATGTGGTAAGCTATATCCAATGTTTTTAGGAACTGGAATTGATGTGTGCTAGGATGTTTTTATTGAAGAGTCGGATAAGATCGAGAGGTATGTCAGTGGTTTGCCCGACATGACTCACAGAAGTGTAATGGCATCTAAGCCAAAGACCATGCAGGACGCAATTGAATTTACAACTCAGCTGATGGACAAGAAGATCAACACCTTTATTGAAAGTAAGGATGAAAACAAGAGAAAGTTTGATGACACATCAAGGAACAATCAGAACCAACAACAACAAAACAAGAGATAGAACATTGACAAGGCTTACACTACTGGGTCTGGCGAGAAGAAACCTTACGGAGGATCTAAACCTCTATGCTCCAAATGCAACTATCACCATGATGGTCAGTGTGCTCCAAAATGCCACAAGTGCAACAGAGTTAGCCATCTGGCCCATTACTATAGGAGTACTATGAATGCTAATACTACTAACAGCCAAAGGGGCACTAGGGCAAGTCAGAAAGCTACATGCTTTGAGTGCGAAGCCCGTGAAATTTTAAAAGGGAATATCCAAAGCTAAAGAACAACAACCGTGGTAATCAAGGTGGAAATGGAAATGCTCCAGCAAAAGTGTATGCGGTAGGCCATGCAGGGACAAACCCAGACTCAAACATCGTTACAGGTACGTTCTTTCTAAACAACCGCTATGCTTCTATCTTATTTGATATTGGTGCCGATAGAAGTTTTGTGTCTACTGCATTTAGCTCCCAAATTGATATCACACCAACTACCTTAGATCATTATTATGATGTTGAACTAGCTAACGGGAGAATAATTGGGTTAAACACTACCATTCAGGGTTTTACATTTAACTTCTTAAATCGTCCATTCAATATCGATTTAATGCCCATGGAACTTGGTAGTTTCGACATCATAATTGGTATGTATTGGTTGGCAAAGTACCAAGCTGTGATTGTTTGTGCCGTGAAAATCATTCGTACTCCCTAGGGAAATGAAACGTTGATTGTTCATGGTGACGGAAGCAACCGGGGAAACGAGACTCGATTGAACATCATCTCGTGCACTAAAACGCAGAAGTACATGCTAAAAGGATGCCATGTCTTTTTGGCATATGTTACTACAAAGGAGACTGAAGACAAGTAGGAGGAGAAGTGACGTGAGGACGTACCGATCGTTCGAGATTTTCTTGAAGTATTTCCTGAGGACTTCTCAGGTCTTCCTCTGACTAGACAAGTGGAATTCCAAATTGATTTGATACCTGGTGTTGCACCTGTAGCACGGGCACCTTATCGATTGGCCCTGTCCGAAATGAAAGAATTATCGGACCAACTGAAGGAGCTATCCAACAAAGGCTTTATAAGGCCCAGTTCCTCACCTTGGGGAGCTCCGGTGTTGTTTGTTAAGAAGAAGGATGGATCATTTCGATTGTGCATCGACTATCGAGAACTAAACAAGCTAATGGTGAAGAATCGTTACCCACTCCCAAGGATCGACGATTTATTTGATCAACCACAAGGATCCAACATTTATTCTAAGATAGACCTACGATCAAGTTATCACCAACTTCGAGTACGTGAAGAGGATATTCCGAAGACGACATTCAGAACTCGATATGGTCATTACGAGTTCCAAGTTATGCCATTTGGTTTAACGAACGCACTGACGGTATTTATGGATCTCATGAATCAGGTGTGCAAGCCATATTTGGATAAGTTTGTGATTGTCTTTATTGATGATGTCCTCATCTATTCAAGGAATAAGAAGGAACATGAAGAACATCTTAAGGCAATTCTAGAATTGCTTAAGAAAAAGGAGTTGTATGCTAAATTCTCTAAATGTGAATTTTAGATTCCCAAGGTACAATTTCTCAGCCACGTAATTGATAGTCAAGGCATTCACGTGGAACCCGCCAAGATCGAATCCATAAAAGATTAGACATCTCCTGAAACGCCAACGAAGATTAGTCAATTTTTAGGTCTTGTTGGGTATTACCGAAGATTTATTGAAGGCTTTTTAAAGATCTCTAAGTCAATAACCAAGCTTACTCATAAAGGAGTTAAGTTTGATTGGGGTGACAAGGAGGAAGCCGCCTTCTAGTTAATAAAGCAGAAATTGTACAGTGCGCCAATTCTGGCTCTACCTGAAGGAAACGAGGATTTTGTGGTCTATTGCAATGCTTCGCATAAAGGATTGGGTGCTGTGTTAGTGAAAAGGGAGAAAGTAATTTCTTATGCATTACGCCAATTGAAAATTCATGAGAAAAACTATACGACTCATGATTTGGAACTTGGATCGAAAGTGTTTACTCTAAAAATTTAGAGACACTATTTGTACGGAACCAAGTGTACAGTGTTCACAGATCACAAGAGTTTACAACACATTCTTGATCAAAATGAGCTGAACATGAGGCAACGTCGTTGGTTTGAGCTGCTCAGCGATTACGATTGTGAAATACGTTACCAACCGGGGAAAGAAAACATAGTGGCTGATGCCTTAAGCCGTAAAGAACGGAATAAGCCATTACGAGTTTGAGCCTTAGTCATGACTATTGGTTTGAATCTCCCCAAATAAATTTTAGAAGCCAAAATAGAGGCATAGAACCCAGAGAATCTCAAAAATGAAGATGTAAGAGGTATGATCAGGAAGGATATAGCATAGGAGAAGTTAGAACACCACATGGATGGAACTCTATGCTTAAATGGCAAGAGTTGGTTGCCTTGTTATGGTGATTTGACGACTATGATTATGCATGAGTCCCACAAGTCAATATACTCTATCCATCCGAGTTCTGACAAGATGTATCAAGACATGAAGAAGCTATATTGGTGGCCTAATATGAAGGCCGATATCGCCACCTATGTTAGAAAATATTTGACATGTGCTAAGGTCAAGGCTGAACACCAAAGGCCATCGGGTTTGTTGGTGCAACCCGAGATACCTCAATGGAAGTGGGATAATATCACTATGGATTTTTTCATGAAGCTTCCTAAGTCGTCACAAGGTTATTCTACCATTTGGGTGATTGTTGACCGACTTACTAAATCCACAATCTTCATACCAATGAGGGAAACTAATCCGATGGAAAAATTGGCAAGAATGTACCTGAAAGAGGTATTCACGAGTCATGAAATACCTGTCTCAATCATTTGTGATCGCGACCCTAGGTTCGCATCAAATTTCTGGAGGTTACTTCAGATGGCCTTGGGTACGAATTTGGAAATGAGTATTGCATAGCATCTATAAATAAACGGACAAAGTGAGAGGACTATTCAAACTCTTGAGGATATGATGCGTGCTTATGTGATCAAATTTTCTGAGATGAAAAGTAATTTGTTTTTATAAAATTATTTTTATAAAAGTATTTATTATCGTAAACATGAAAAATCCATAACTCCTTCGTTAATGATCAAATAATTATGATTCTTAATGTTTTGGAATCCTAACAATATTTACTTTCTGTGAAAAATAATTATATATTTTTATCAGTTGTGAAAAATTATAAGTTTTTATAAAATTGTTTTTATAAAAGCTTTTATTATCGTAAACTTGCAAATGGCGTATCTTCTTCGTTATAGCTCAGATTTTCGAGTTCTCTATATACCTACGATCATCATGACATGTAGTATCTTATAAAAATATAAAATAAATATCTTATTTTCGTGTTTAAAACAGAAAGGTTTTACCTTTTGGTTAAAATGTGTATAAAACTTGTTTTTATAAGTTTTTAGCTTAATCAAATTGCTACAAGTCCTCTACAACACATTATATCACATGTATCATATATGTTAGGTTCTTTAGTCCATTATTTATCCAAGTAATGTCCATGATAACAAGTCCTTACATCACTTTTACTTATAAACTTAATAAGTAAACTTTTTAAGCAACTAGTTTATATATACTTTTTATAAGCTAAACCATACTTGTATAATGCTTATACTTCCATTTCAACATGTATTTAATATCCATATAACATATAAAAAAGCATATCAAACCATGATCAAGTGTAAAAATCTATTTTACATGTTAATATGTTTCTTAGATGATGATTTACTATATAAACATCACATACACATAAAATCACAAATGTAAAGAGTGGGGGTTTTTAGATAACCTTAAGATGAAGTATGATGAAGAGAAACAAGATTTAAACCCTAATTTTGTAAAACTTTGAGTATTGGGTATAATAATGGGTATTTGTTGAAGCGTAAATAAGTTTTGGTGTTTCCGTGAATGCCAAAATGTATTTTATCGCGAAACGTAATCACTTTACGTAACCAATAAAAATAAAATAAGCCAAGTTAATAATTATCCTCTAAATAATTATCTAACACTTGCTTGACATAAACTTTTAAATGTTTGATGCCCGTTTACGTTGGATGATAATTTTTAGCTTATGCAATTTAACTTAACGATTAAAATTAATAGCAAACGCGTAAGAGAATGAAAATAAATAGTGAAATAAATGACGTCATAAAATGACCTAAAAACACGAGGTGTTATAGTCTTCCCCCGTTAAATGAGCCTTGTCCTCAAGGCTTAAGACGCGACACTTGTTGACGGTGCGGTCTTTGTGAAGAGGTGTGGATACTTCTTTTGAAATTGGTCTTCACGTTCTCATGTGAACTCAAGACCTCTCCTAGAGTTCCATCGAACCTTGACAATGGGAATACGGCTTTGTTTCAATCGTTTAACTTTACGATTCATGATTTCTACTGGTTCCTCGATAAGATAAAGCTTGTCATCAATATGGAGTCCATCCAACAGAACGGCCAATGGTTCGTCGGCATAGCACTTCTTCAAGTCGGATACATGAAACGTATTGTGAACCCGGCTCAACTCTTGAGGAAGCTCAAGCTTATAAGCAATGGCTCTAACCTTTTCCAATACTTTGAAATGTCTAACATATCTGAGGTTTAGCTTCCCTCGTTTGCCAAAACGTACTACTCCTTTCCAAGGCGAAACCTTGAGCATAACTCTATCTCCAACATGAAATTCCATCGGCTTACGCTTTAAATCGGTGTAACTCTTTTGTCGATCACGAGCGGCTTGAATTCTTTGCGTGATCTGAATGATGTTCTCGGTTGTTTCTTGAACTAGTTCTGGACCAGTGAGTTGAACTTCTCTAACCTTGGCCCAACAAACAGGTGAATGACACTTTCAACCATAAAATGCTTCAAACGGTGCGGCCTTGATGCTAGCGTGATAACTATTGTTATATGAAAACTCAACAAATGGAAAATGGTTAACCCAACCCTTTCCAAAGTCGATCACATAAGCACGCATCATATCCTCAAGAGTTTGAATAGTCCTCTCACTTTGTCCGTCTATTTATATATCTTGTGCTATTGATATATGAAGTAACACTCTCAACCCATATTCTGCTATGACCCAATTTGGGGGTGTTACAGTTTGAGCATAAGTATACACTGGATGACTCATAAAATCCGTCAATTCATTTGCAGGTGTTTCATCTATCAAGGTCTGAATGAAGTTTAAAGAGGAACTTGTAACCGTCGAACTGAGATAGGTAGAATTTGGTGTTGCAGTAGACTTGTTATGCATGAACACTCGATGCCCTGCAGCATCATCATTTCCATATTATCATCAGATAAATCCATATCAGATTTGTCAGCATCATCAATTTCATTTGCACTTTCCTTTCTTTTTTCTATACTTAAAGAGTAGAGTATTACATCACTATCATTATCTGATGAATCATAGTATTTGTTGTGAGCAGCACTCGATCCTTCTCCTATAACTGTTTGCTTCTTTTGCTTCAAACTCTTAAGTTTGCTAGGTTTTGATCCTTTCCGTAAGTATGATAATGACTGAATAGCTGGATCATCAACAGCGGGACCTTTGAGTTTCTGTCCCCACTCAGCATATGTATCTATAACAGTATCATCAATTTTTCTATCAATTGTCAATTGACTCCTTCGACGGCGTTGAGTGCGCGGTTCTTGAATACTAATGGAATTTGCAAGGTCACCTACAACTGTTCTTCTGCGATAGTTAGAGATCTTGTTTTCCTTGGTATAACATCTTTCTTGGGTTTGTTGGGGACATTCACTACGTGATCACCATAACACATAAATCCTTTTCCTTTTCCACTTTTGACTGGAGATACGTGTTGCTCTTTTGGTTCATCAGCAATTTTAGCATTCTTACTTTCCACTTTCTTAGTCATATAGAATTTGTATCCTGCTAACTTCTTGATTGCATCACTGATCATTGTATCAAGAATCTCCATTCCAAACTTATAGCACCTTTAACAGTGTTTGACAATTTGGTTATGGGTTGATCATCTTGTGAACTGTGCAACTTAGAACTTGATTTACGAGGAATACTCTTGTTGTTTGATAGGAAGTGGTTGATGATAAGCTTGGTGAAGCGGGTGTACAATAGCTTAGACATTTTGGATGGTCTGGATGATCTTTCAAATGTTTGCAATTCAAATTCGTCTCAAATTAATGATGCGAAGTCCAAATTAGCAGAGTGAATGATACCCCAAAGTATTTGAAGTATTAGAAGTCTAACTGTATCCCAGCTTGAGTCTTTTCCTGTAAGACATCTGTTGAACACTCAGAATAGCTCTCCACGATT
Organism: Tanacetum coccineum; assembly: GCA_026074375.1. Lineage (NCBI taxonomy): Eukaryota > Viridiplantae > Streptophyta > Magnoliopsida > Asterales > Asteraceae > Tanacetum > Tanacetum coccineum. The sequence goes on from BQNB010070144.1 coordinate 32,429, forward strand.
GATGAAGTCTTGTAGTGACCATTTTTGAAACAGGAATCATCTTTGTTTCAGGATCTTCATCATAATGAATTTAAGAATTTGGTTTTTTGAGGGAGGTTTGGTATATGTGTTGTTGGGATCAGGATGAGGCATCTGCAATATAGTTCAGAGTAGTCCAGGTGTGAGAGTGAAAGTATGAATGTCTAGTTTGAAAGTGAATGTATGGTTGTTTTTGTTGTGATTGATGGTTGTCCAAAACTAGAATAGGTAGATTGTTAGCCTCAAAATATTAAGTCGAACAAGGAAGTTCGTTCATTAATTATATTAGGTCTTGGTCATTAATTAATTATACATTGTAATAGGCTAGACGGGAATCAGACTCATTTAATTAATCTAATATTGTACGAGCCCGACCCAAGAAACAAACACCACACGGCCCAACAAAAGCCTTACAAGGCCGGCCCATTAAGGTGGTATAAATACCCCTCTCTAAGTGTGGAGAGGGTGTTGGTTCACTTTGTATTTTCACACACTTGTGTAATTCAACCATCTCTTATTTTCTCTCTACTTTTTCTCTCTTGTTTCTCTCTCTAAAATTCTTATCATCTTCTTATCTATTTTTCTTAGTATCCATGGTGAAGTGAAAGTGTTCTTGGGTTACCGACATTTGGTAGCACTCACCACGGGTGGGTTTAGTGATTTATTTGTGGTCATTTTTATTGAGCTTTTTCAACAGCTTATTCAATAAGCTCCACCCATTCGGCTTATTTTTCTTTTAATGCTTATTTTTTTCGGTTGTTTTGTTTTTTTATCCAGTTACAA
>BQNB010070145.1:9779-25801 GCA_026074375.1 Tanacetum coccineum
AATCCTCCTAATTTGGCAAACCAAATGAGACCACCAGGTTTCAATCAACAAAATGTTCAAAACAACCAAACAAACCAAAGCCAATACCAAGGAAACAATTTCAATTCGAATCAAAACCGTGGAGGCAATTTCAACCAAAACCGCCAAAACAATCAAGGAGCCGTTTACCAAACCCCACCATACCAACCACCAACAAATCAACCTTTGGTTAATCAAGCTTTACCTCCCATTTTACAAATTCAAGGTGTGTCTAAAACGGATTTTAAAAGTTATGCTAAGGCTAATGACGCGAACATGAATAACTTGCAAATGAAATTGGATAATTTTCAAAGAAACCAAAATGATTTTCAAAGAGTTTACAACGATTCTCAAAAGAAGCAAGATGATTTTCAGAAGATGATGCTCAGTTTCATGCAAAACTATCATACCAACCAATCTTCAAGTTCAAGTTCATTACCAAGCAATACCATTCCTGTAAAACCTAAAAATCTCAACAAGTGTAAAATTACCAAAATACCCCTAATGCAAGAAAATTTCATAAAAGCATGCATAAATTTCATTTTAATTCTAGAAATTATAAAAATACAACATATGACAATTATGAAATTTATGTAAGATTAAAATACCTTATATTTTGTAAGAAAAATAATTAATACTTATGTATATAAATATAAGCCGAATTAATTAATATTTATGTATTTATACATTAAAATTAAATCAAATAAAATTAGGATAATTACTAAATATTTTGGCAAAGTTAAAGATCTGATTTGGTCATTTTTAAAAGCCCATAATTTCGGCCAAAGTATTTTATTTAATTTCCTTATGCATTTTATTTTATAAAACCCTAAAAAACTAAATAGCCGAAACCCTAAAAACAAAAGAGGCGGCATCAAGAATTTTTCCAGGGTTGAGACCATTTTTCTAAGGTGTTTTGGAGATCAAGGAAGGTGGGAAAAATAGTGGGAAGATCGTGGATTGCTTGGTTCGATCGTGGTAATTGTTTTGGGTTCGAATAAACACAACCGGGTACAATAAATTCATCAAATCATCAAGGATCATCAAGGGTATTTTTGTATCTCATTTTTCATCATTCTAATTCATAATATATGTAGGAAAAATATTCATGCATGTTATATTGATCGTATGAATTAAAACAAATTAGAAACCCTAATTTCGAAATGATTATGAAACCGGCCCAATAATATTTGTACACTTGATTTTATATTTTTCTAAGGTTGTATATATCATATGTAACTCAGATAAATTGTTGGAAAAATTTAGAAGAGGATTCGAAAATTTATTTGGGATTTATCTTGTTTGCCGAATTGCGAATAAAGGGGAAAAAGAAAGAAAAAGGTATAACCAAATTAGGGTTAGGGTTTTGATAATTTTTCCAGGGTCATTTAATGCTAATGATTGGGTAATAATTGTGTTTGTGGTTGGGAAAAATCAAATTAGGGTTTTGTGGATTTATTAGTTAGCCGATTTGGATTTTAAAGTATAAGGGGGTGATTTGTAATTTCTGAAACTATGAGGTCTGTTTTAAACATGTTATTATACTTATTATATTCTGTATAAAATAAGTTGGGGGGTATAAATAAAGTGTCCATCTTGATATATTTTGGAATAAAAAGGTGACAATTTATATAAATATAAGTAATTAGAAATTAAATTAATTAAAATAGAAAGGACTGAAATTGTAAATTCTGAAAAGTGGAAGGTTAGGTTAGTATTTAATGAATATAAGTATGAATTAGTCAATATTAGCATCAATAAGGACCTTGTTTTTGTAATATGGATAATTATAGATAGTTTGTTAAATATTAATAAACAAGAAAGGGCCTAAATATGTAAATTGTATAAAATAAAGGTTAGACATGTAAATGACTAAAATGGAATGTAAAATCTGAATAAAAAGTAAACTTGAATTTCCAACTTTTAACCTTGAAAATTGTGATTTGCAATTAAAACCCCTAAAATATGGAAAGTTGTCATATTAACCCTAAACTTGTAAGGGTTGACGTGTTAAGTCCCTAAACGGATTTCAAAATACTTAATAGAATCTCAAATGATGAATATTACTAAAAATGGAAAGTTACTAAAAATGGAAAGTTACTAAAAATGGAAAGTTACTAAAAATAGAAAGTTACTAAAAATGGAAAGTTACTAAAAATGGAAAGTTACTAAAAATGGAAAGTATAACTTAAATGAATGGTTTGTAATTCGAATTCATCATTTCTTTAGGTTCGGTCAAGAGGGAGTGATTTTGAATTCCTGTGGTGTTTTCTTTGATTATTGCTTTGCTTCGGAATAAGGTACAGATATTCTGACCTTATCGTTAAGGTTTCTCATGACATATTCCTCTCTATCTTTGATTTCTTAAGGTGATATTTGCTACATTTGCTCTGAGCCTTTTATCTTGGCTTTCTTATATGATCTGTCATTATGTTCCATTTGAACCCTGCTATGCTACCTTTGATATTTGAACCTTTGACATTGAACCTTTGCTATGATCCCTTTGAAATGAACTTTGATATGACTTTGCTTTGAAAACCTTCAGTTGTAGACCCGAGCCACTAGTTTGATTCCTTAGCCATAGAAGGTAACTTTGGTCCGTGTCATTGATGGCACCTTTGGCATGACTCATGTGTGAGAGTGAGTGATTTACTCACACACGTTCCCCATTTGATATTATAGCGCATTATGAAATAGTATTTGTTAAAGGGCGTATGGATGCATCCTAGATTTGTTTTTGTATTCGATGGATTAAGACATTAATATATATATAAAATTTGGTTAACTGATGTTTGGGGTGCATTCCACGTCTTTCACATTTTGAGACTCGCGACTTTCTTAGGACTAACCCATGGTGACTATGATATATTTTTTAGAGGGCTTGGTAATTGGACCTTGATTTTATTTCTGATTCATCTTACCTTTACACTATGGAATTGACTTCTGAATTGTCTTACCTTTATATTTTATTCCTTTGATCATGCTTGTGAAATCCTGTTTGCACCTATATCTTATCCGTTTGATATTCCGTATCTTTTGCAGTCGATTATATATATATTTCACCTGGCTTTTGGGTTTTTTTAAGCTCAAGCCGCCGTTTGCTTTTCCTCGGCAGGTGTATCTAAGCTAGGAGCTGGGGTTGCTTTTGGGATGTGAGTGCTGAGTGTGGACTTACCCTAGAGATCTTAGTTTTAATATATGATTTGTTTCTTTTCGAGACCTTCGTTATTTCGGTTATTTCATTTGGATATGTCTGTCTTTTAAGAACTTATGTACCTTAAGTCATGTTGACTTATTTTCCTTTGATTATTTATTTAAGACTTCCGCTGTTTATGCTTGTGTTATGATTATGTATGCCTTTGAATACACACCATATTTGTAATACTTCTACCCTTTAGGGTCGGGGCATTACAAAACAGCTTGGGAACAATTTAGTAGCAATATAGCAACTGTTATCATTTGCTTGGCCACAAATAGAACCTTTAATTTTTCCAAATTGATTTTTGAAGCCATGGTGAAAAACTTAGATAGTAAGATAAAAATTTTGATGTATCCAAGATTTATACAAATCTTTTTGAACAAGCACAAGAGATTACTTCTACCTCATAAAAGATGTTATATTGCTCCTACCATTACATAAAAATTGTTTAGCAATATGAAAAGAGCTTCCAAGGGATATACTGGGGTGGACACTCCATTGTTTCAAACAATGCTTGTTCAGGGTCAGATTTTACAGGGTGAAGGATCAACAATCCTAGTTGAGTCCCATCACACACCCATCAGTGCTCCATCCACCTCACAACCACCAACTTCACCACCATCTATACAAACAACCCATGTTGCAGAAGAGGCTGCTACCATGCCCCATGATTCACCTCTCCCAAGAGTTCACTCACTTAGAAGTGATGAGGGCAGTATGACACTTAATGAATTAACGGTTCTTTGTACCACATTATCCAAGAAAGTGGAGACTTTGGAATCCGACTTAAAGCAGACCAAACTGACATATGGTGCTGCTTACACTAAGCTCATCATGAAAGTGAAGAAGTTGGAGCACAAAGTAAAGTCAAGCAAAGCTAGAAGAAGGGTCAGACTTGTTGTTTCAGAAGATGAAGATGAGTTGGAGGATCCTTCCAAACAGGGGAGGAAGATTTCTCAGATTGATGAAGATGAGGGAATTACTCTAGTACAGAAGGGGAGGCATGAGCATGATTTTGAGGAATCTGATTTTGAGTTTATTGCTCCTGAAGAAGATTATACTGCTGAGCCTGATATTAGTACTGCTAATGTACCAGTTAGTACTGCTGGTGCAGAAGTTAGTACTGCCAGCCCTGAAGTTAAAACTGCTACTGAAAGTTTAGTGTATATCAGAAGAAGTGCAGCAAAAAGAAAAGATAAAGGCAAAGCTATTATAAAAGAAGCTGAACCTGTTCAGAAGAAGACAAAGTTGCAACTAGAGCAAGAAAGACTTGGGTTGGAAGAAGCTCTGAGATTGCAAGAACAACTTGATGAAGAAGAAAGGCAAAGGATAGCCAGAGTTCATGAAGAAGCTAGCACTTTCAATGCTGAAGAATGGGATAACATACAAGCTCAAATTGAAGCTGATGAAGAGTTAGCACACATGTTACAAGCACAAGAAAGAGAAAGATACTCTGAAGCTGACAAGGCAAGATTACTTGTAGAGCTTATAAATGAAAGAAAGAGAACAAAGAAGGAACAAGCCTATGACTCAAGCTCAACAAAGGACTTACATGTGTAATTATATCAAGCATATAGGAAGTCACACTCTACAACAATTGAAGAAACTTTCCTTTGATGAGATCAAGGAATTATTTGAGACCACAATAAAGAGGGTAAATACTTTTACTCCAATGGAGAGTGATGATACAGTTCCTAAAGTTGTAGCTGGAAGCTCAAAGAGAAATGCTGAACAAGAACTTAATTAAGAAAGTTCAAAGATACAAAAGATAGGAGAAGGCTCAGAACCAGCTGAACAATCAAAAGATGAAATGTCTCAAGAATAACTACAACAACTAATGAACATAGTTCCAGAAGAAGGGATGAATGTTAAAGACCTACAAACAAAATACCCAATCATTGACTAGGAAGTTTACACTGAAGACTCAAGAATGTATTGGAAGATCATCAGAGTACGTAATCACATAGAGGTATATCAGATTTTTGAAGATATGCTAAAGAATTTTGATAGGGATGATCTAGTTAAACTATGGAGTCTAGTTCATGAAAGATTCAACTCAACAGAACCTACTGAAGATAAAGAAAGAGAACTTTAGGTAGAGTTAAAGAGGTTGTTTGAACCAGATGATGATGATACTCTATGGAAGCTTCAAAGGTATGTGCATGATCTATTGAAATGGAGGTTATATGATACATGTGCTGTAACACCCCCAAATTGGGTCGCAGCGGAATAAGGATATCTGGGGCGTGTCACTTCATAGATCAATAGCAAGAGCACTTATGACTTTGAACTGTGTAAACAAGCTGCAAGTGGGATAATTAGTCAGTAATTGCAGATGAGCTTTTATGGAAATCTTTATACTAGCAAATGGACCAAGACGTAATGTGTTTGGAAAGCATCATCTCTAAGCACAATGGTTTATTTCCAGGAGAAAATTGTTAGATTTTAACATGAACAATCATAAGTTTTAGGGAGGTTTACTTGGGAATTAAGGCTTCTACAACTTTGTACTATGTTCAACTTAGTACTACCATGGAGAAGACTTAGTACTATCAAGCTTAGTTAGTACTACCAGTACAAATTGTTAGTACTGCCAGTTTATTAGTACTGTTAGTTAGTACTGTTTGTTATATAGTTAGTACTGCTAAAGTGATATGCATGAGTTATATTAGGAATAGATATGCATGATCACTTGATGCGTTTTGTAAGCCCATTAGGGTTTCCTTGGTGTATAAAAGGACTCTAGGCACTCGATCTAGATATCAATTTTTCAGATTTAGTATTCATAGTTTTCATAGCAATCATAGTTAGTATTCATAGCTATTTTGTAACTCAAAATAGTATTCAATATATTGAAAGTTTAATAAAGATCTTGTTTTTACTGTTTTATAGTTCTTCTTAGTATTGCAATCTAGATTCCGCATAGTTTGTGATATTCTTAATCTTAGTTTCTACTATAGTTGTCTTGGATTTATCCAATATAACTAAAGCTTTTATACAAGATACGTAGAACTGTCAAGAAGGGATCAATCTAGACAAAATCTTTCATAATATTAAAAAAACCCCAAATTTAGAACCCTTAATTCTTACTATTAAATTAAAATTTGCATCTCAAGATCCTCGTCAATACACTTTTCAACCATGTTATACTTAAAAAAAAATACTCGTAGGTTGTATATGTGAATAGGGGGATTTGTGGATAGTTGTAATGAACTTAAAATCAAAAAATTTGATTTTCTCTTCTTTCTCGATAGCAAATTCGAAATAAAGGAAAAATAGAAATGAATTTTAATATCCTATTTATACTGTCCGAATTTGAAAGTTTGGAAAGTGACACTTTCAGTCCTTGGAGTTTTTTCATTCATGTAATTTTGTTTTAAATATTGACAAGATTTAGCCCTTGTGTGTATAGATACCGAATTTTATTATTAAAAATTTCAAAAACTCCCCCTTAGAGTATGATCTCTTTGCACAGTTAGTCTGTTAATAGAAATTTCCCTTTTTCAAAGTCCAGATTTTCACAAAATAATGAAAAACTCTCCCTCGAAAATATACCATTTTATAAAGACTATTAAATATCCGAGAGATCATTGTATTTATTGGATTTTGAAAGCGATGTGAAATTAAACTTCACGTGATGTACGTGAATGGGAATTACAAAAACATATTTTTAACAATGAGAACACATTCGTTATCAAAATAACTCCCCCTCAGATCATGATCTCGTATTTATCATTTAAAAACAATTGTAAAGAAAATATCAAATCATGAACCAGAATGTAATGAGAAGACATGTGGTTTTGATTAAATTATATTTTTGTCCTTTTACATTTTTTATTTTTGTATTTGGTTTTTGTTTTTGAAAACATAAAGAAAATCTTTTTGAGTTTTTATATTTTTTCATTTTGTATTTGATTTTTGTTTTTGAAAAACATCAAGAAAATCTTTGAGTTTTTGTATTTTTCAATTTTATATTTTATTTTTGAAAAAGTTATTTACATGTTTGATGTATGATCTTTTACAAGAAGATAACTTTGTCAGACTTTCCAACTGTGTTGGAGTCATACATCTCATACCAATGCGATGAACTAAGTACTCAAAGCGTTCTTTAGGAAGAGCTTTAATAAATAGATCCGCAAGTTGGTATTCAATTCCGACAAAGTGTAATTCCACCGTTCCCTTTTCAACGTGTTCTTTAATTACAAATGATTACCGGATGTACTAATGTGTTTTGTATGCGAATGTGATCCTGATTGCAGAGATTGTGATTTCATTTCTTTCAATCGCAATACATCGGTATTCTGTTGTACTTGTATCCATAGTCCAGTAATTGTGTCCGCAACTAGATGACTTGTACACAACAAGCAAACAATGATACATATTCAGCTTCAGCTGTTGACATCGCAGTACAATCTTGATTTTTAGAACTCCAGCTCATGAGCTTTTAACCTAAAAATTGTAAGCCTCGTGACGTGCTTTTGTAATCGTCTTTACATCTTGCATGGTCTGCGTCTGAATATGCAATTAGTTTAAATCCGGAATCCGTCGAATACCATAGGCCCATGTTATAGGATTTTCTTAGGTACCGAAAGATCCGCTTAACCTCTTTGAGGTGTTTGACCATAGGACGTGCTTGATAACTTGCACAAACAAAGGTGGCGAAAGAAATATCTGGTCTACTGGTTGTTAGATACATGAGCCCTCCAATCATTCAACGATAATTCATTTGATCAGTAGGAGTGCCTTATAAATCAGCATGCAGTCTCTCAGTGGCCATAGGTATGCTCATGGAGACACATTCATCCATACCATGTTTCTTTAAAATCTCAATTGCATATTGTGACTGACTAATAAATATGCCATGAGGTGATTAATGAACTTGAAGTCCAAGAAAGAACTTTAGTTCACCCATCATAGACATTTCAAAGTTATTTTTCATAAGATTTGCAAATTGTTATGAAAAATATGGATTTGTAGACCCAAAAATAATGTCATTGACATATACTTGAACAAGTAATATGTCTCCCCCATGACGTCATGTAAACAAAGTCAGGTCAACAATACCTTTAGTAAAATGGTGTTCAATCAGGAATGAAGACAGTTTGTCATACCATGCCCGTGGAGCTTATTTGAGACCATATAGGGATTTCTTTAACATATAGACATGGTCTGTAAATTTTGGATCGACAAATATATCAGGTTGGCTCACATAAACTTCCTCTTTCAATAGACCATTGAGAAATGCAGTTTTAACATCCATTTGAAAGATTGCAATATTTTTATGTGTAGCAAAAGCAACGAACATCCGAACGGCTTCAAGACGAGCAATAGGAGCAAAGGATTCCTCAAAATCTATGCCTTCTTCCTGCTGGTAACCCTTCGTAACAAGACGAGATTTGTTACGAATAACAATATTTTCTGCATCACTTTTATTCTTCCTGAGCCATTTGACAGCAATAATATTCTTTCCATCTGGTCTAGGAACTAATTCCCATACGTCTAGTCTTTTAAATTAATGCAGCTCATCTTGCATTGATTCTATCCAGCTGTGATCTGACATAGCTTTTTTGATATTCTTTGGCTCAAAGGTACTGTCGGTTAACACACACATAATTTCTTTAAAAAAAAAAAAACTTTTCTGTTTGGAACAAGTCTTTTTCGAGTCATCACAGGTTTCGATTGGTCACCAATTACTTGTTTTAATGGATGAGCTTTTGTCCATATATGTGTTGAGGGTTGTACTTGCTGAAACTCATGCATGTTTGATGGCTCTAAAGCTGTTGATGATTCAGAATTCAGAAATAAGTCTAGAGCATCATATGAGGAGTTAACATAGTATAATTACCTTAAATTTGTTCGAGTCTTTTGATTGAATTCATCAGCTCCTCATCAAGGAGATTGGGAAGTTTGTCCTCTAGATGTATGTTACAATTGGAGGAGCCTCGTCCTTTTTCCAACGGTTTATTGAAGATGTCGAATGGTGAGTCTTCATGAATATGATCTTGTTTGCGACTGAAGTGGATTGGAACATTTCAGAAGACTATTCTCAAAGTATTCTTCGTACATCAGCCCAAACAAATTACTCACAAATCTTCTTTAGATGGACTTATTCATCATTTCTACTGATTGAATCACATTGATGGATACCGTTGACAGAAATTGGTTTTAAACTGTCATGTTTAGAAGGCATTGCTATAAGTCATCATTCTGACATGGATTGGTTTTCATAATCTTTTCAGTGCGTCGGATTATTTATTGAATCCCCTCTAGATGTTTTTGAATAGCCAATAAGATACCAATGTTGCTTTTCAGGTTCTCATTTTTCCAAGGTCATCTTCAATCCTTTGTTGGATAAACCCACAATGAATCAAAAACACATTAAAGTACTCCCATATTTGGTTTTCTGCCGTCTGTAGTAACTCATTTGGTGTTTGTGGTACCTTGTATGATATAATTGGGGACCCAATTTTGAGTGTAAAGCATGCGATTGGAAATGACTTGGCCTAAAGAATTTTGGTAATTCGTGAAAGATAAGCATTGTGCATGCTTGCTCGAGAGAGTACAATATTGTCTTTCAACAACACTTATTTTGTGATGGAATACGAGCATCTAAATTGTTGCATAATGCCTAACTTATCATAATGAGCCTTAAGAGTTGCGTTTTTTTAATTCAATACCATTGTCAGTGCGAACTTGTGAACTTTGGCAATGTAATTTAACTGAACTCGAGAAATGAAAGTCTTTATAATCTCTAGAGTCTCATCTTTCATGAGAAGAAAATATACCCATGTAAATTGAGAATAATCATAAACGATTACAAGAATATACTTCTTTTCATTGATCGATGCTACCCGCATTGGTCCGCATAAATCCATATGAAGCAATTCCAACTTGGAATGATTACTTAGAACCACTTTAGGTGTATGAGAAGATTTCTTGCTCTTTCCCCGCTCACATGCAGAACATAGGTGATCTTTATCATATTTGAATTTTGAAAGACCTTCAACCAGGTCATGCTTGGTAAGATCGTTTATGGTACCGAAATTAAGATGTGAGAGTCTACGGTGCCAAAACCATAACTTTGTCAAAGTAGCTTTGAACATAAAACAAATAGGTGAAGAAACAACCATATCAAAAATAGAGATAGTATACAAATTGGATTCATGAGCTCCTCGTAAGCAGACATCTCCTTCAAATTTCGAATTAGCATGTTTTTGAGCGAAAATCAACTTCTAGATCACCGTCATAAAATTGTCCTACACTGAAGAGATTGTGTCCTAGGCCTTCAATGTAATATACACGACAAACAGTGATGTTGCGTTGTACATAATCGCCATAGCCTATGACTGCTGCAAAATGATCGTTCCCAAAGCAGACGGTGCCAATGAATTTCTCAACAATAATTTTCAGCAGTGTACGATCACCCATCATATGCTTCGAACAACCACTATCAACAATCCACAGAACGATTTGAACTACCTGCAACACATGAAGAACACCTAATGGACAAGTGTCAATTTTGAATACCGATTCTTATAACAGGGACTGATGTTTTTAATAGTAGATCGACATTAACATCTTCGGATGAGTTTTAATAGGTGGCCAACCAACTTTTGGTTGTAAATGTTATCACTTTTGCCACTTGTCGATAGTTCAGATTTTATTCTTCATGTAGTTGCTAAGTGAATTGTCTCACAAGTAAATAATCGCACTAGAGACCTTATTTTTGGCACTTAAGGGGGTAATTAAAACAATCTTAGTTTTAGAAACTACATGAGTAGTATCTAAAGACTTAGATTGTGTAGTTTTAACAGAAAACCCAGTCTTTGAAACTACAGGAGTAGTATCTTCAAACTTAGATTTTGTTGTGCTAAGAGTAGTGATAGGATCTCCTAACTTTCTGAATGCACCATCCAATTTATAATTTGCAAGACTTTTTTCATGTCCAAGTATTAGCACATTCTTAACACAAGAAAACACAATACATCCTTCCACTTTTAGAGTGTTTGTAACATCCATCGTTACATTCTTTTGTATGAAAAAAAAAAACCCCCCATTCATAGATGCCACATATGTCTTTTTATTGTCGCTAACAGAAGCTACTACTTTCTTGTGATTTTCTTAGTGTTAGCTAAGATACTATTCTGGAATGATGAGTCTCTATTCGATGGTCCTCTAATACTAGAAGCAGCTCTCAGTCTTGTGGAAGATAAAAACCTCTTAGCTTTGTTTGTATTTATGTTTTGTTTCTTTTCAATTTTGTATATTCCCATTGCGATGACATTTTTGTATGCTTCAACAACTTGTTGTTTGTTAGGTAAAGTCTGTAAAACATTAATAAGCAAGCAATAAGCATAGAATAAGCAGTGACAGAAAATAAGCTTTAAAAGGGATTTTGGAACTTACACAAGCCTTTGCTCAAAACAAGGTTAACACATGCTCATTTAGAGCTTATCAACAAGCTCTAGCTTGTTTAGAACAAGCTCGTATGGTCATATAAGCCAATCCAGGTTTGGCTTATCATCTAGAAATTAAATTGAGGTAATTTAGGGGAGATTTTTAGGTGAAATATACATTCAATCAAGCTTTAAAGGCTTAACTGAATAAAAGCTAGCTTATTAGGTATTAGAGAGCTTATTAAGCTTATTAAGTATATTCAAAACACATATTAAACTAATTTGCTTAAAGTAAAAACAGAATTTAAATAAGACTAAGAATTTTATTAATACTTAAACATTTACAAGCTTTTTAAAAGAGGAAAAACAATAAGCTAAAAGTTACAAAATAAGCTACTAAAACTATAATAAGCTAAAAACTAGACATCTATTTCTAAAAAAACTAGACATCTATCTCTGTGTGAGACCTCTTCTATTTATAGTGAAGATGTGAAGGTTCTAGGCCCTTAAGACGCTCCTCCGTCTTCAATCCTGGCCTTTCAATCCAAACCGCCTCATTTCCATCAATCTTGGACCCTCAGATTGTGTGCACGTCACATCCTCCAATATGATATCCCCGAATTGCCAGCATGACTTGCAGTTGTCAAAACTTGTCAGGCTTCTAGAAGGTGTAAGAGATGCATGGGTGATTGGGTAAAAATGCTTTAACTCGTCACTAAATGAGTTGCAGTTAAAAAAACATTAAGGAGTGTGGAGTGATTTTATAGTAAATTTGTCTTGGGGTTTTTTTCTTAACTTTTAAACCGGTTAGGGCTTGGGTCTTTGGCATATGTATTTTGGGTCTGAAGAGTTAATCCAAATTAGATCTATTCGAAAACATTCGCGCTCTCATAATGTAATTCACCATTACATCATGCATTTGACTAGTTCATGATAATGGGCTCAACTTGGGTTATCGCTACTTAGGCAAACACGTAATCAATATAAATTATACACTTGCGTCCAATTTATAAAACAAAGCATGTTTTCACCCCAAAGTTATAAATCATTGAAATCGTAAAAATGTGGGGCTATGAACTCAACTTGAGTTACTGATAATACAAATTATCACAGATAATGCGTCACCAATTAGTCAGATTCAACCTATTTAAGTTAACGGACTGTTATAAGCACGAATCGCGTTGAATTAACTAACATCATAGACAAGCCTATGTTAGTTACATACATACTATGTTCGGGTATCTTAATTTAAGAGTCTTGTAGTGGACGTATGAGGAGCTTAAGACACTTTAAATCGTAAATCCAACAAACTCGTCGATACGCCACCACGAAGATGCCTCATTATGAACTCCCTAGTAAATATAGTATCTTTGATAGAACATATAATTCTGTTATTGCTTTCCATCACCGTCTAATCGTTTTCGTGAAATCATAGTTATAAAGTAAATAACATTCATAAATACACCTATAGGCAAAATTGACCTAACTTTGTCTCGTGTTAAGTCTGGTTTCTCGCGTTCTTTAGTCTCACGTTTCATATTAAGTAGTTATCAAATAATTGATTTTTAATATTTTTAGTCCCTGATGAACAGTAATTTACCAGTAGCACATCAGTTATAAAGTTGTTTTGATAGTTTTAGTTATCGTATTCCGCGGAATAGGAGTTTGTTATTCGTTATAGCTCCGTTTTTAGCGATTCTTTCCGCGAGCACGTTCTTGTAATTATATGAGTTCTTTTTAATTTTTGAGGTTCAAAAATTTAATGTTGATGACATGAACTGGAACTTGTTATAATTTATTTTTTTTACCATTGGTCTGTATATTAATACTCGCGTTTTTCATATCTTTCGTTGTTAATCAAAAATAGTCTTATAATAATATTTTTATACATTTTAAGTATATAAACTTGTGTAATTCATAACTTCTTCGTTTTTAATCAAAAAATTACGTTTCTTATTGTTTTGGAATCCTAAAAATATGTATAATCTGTTAAAAATACCAAAGTTTCTGTTTTGTATAATTTTTATAAAAGTTATTTTATAAATCCGTTTAATTAACGTATAACTCGTAATTAGCGTATCTTTTTCGTTATTAATCCGTTTTTCGAGTTTCTTATCTTTTTGGAATCGTCATGAGACGTATTATTTTTATAAAATGTCAAACCCACTGTTTGGATTTCGAAATCCAAACAGCCCCTTTTGTATCTTTTATATAATTAATTATATACTTGTTTTATACATACTTTTCAACAATTTAAAATACCACAATTCCTTTATAACTCATAATATACTTATGTCATATATATTATATAGTCCAAGATCCATAATTTGTCCATTAGTCCAAGATCACAAGTTCATAACTTCACATAAAATCATAACTTTCCTTAATTAACTTTTAATCACTAGTTTATACTTAAACATTTTCCACTTAAACCAACATGTTAACATACTTAAAATCTCATTATTCCATGATATTACCAATCACATATCATATGAAAAAGTGTTAAAAATCATAATCATAAGCAAGTTATTCATTTAACATGTTTAAAACCCTAAATGGTGATTTAACTATATAGAACATATATACTTATAAAAATGAGAAAAGTAAGGACATAAATGTTTATAGATAACTAATGGCTTGTATAGGTTGAAGATAATTTGGTATGGATTTATTTAGATGGGGTGTTTGAGTCGTGGCCTATAGGAGAGCCAAAGGAGAGTTTTTGATCTTTTTCACTAATTGTTTTGCTATCTATGAGTTATCTCTCTTGAACACTTGTATATATAAGAGCTAGGATGGTCAAAAGAATGCAATAGTAGTCCAAGACATACTTCATGGTCTTAAGGAAGACTAATTTGGTCAAAGGAAACATGGTATGGCTATGTTTAATAACTAGTTGATGTACAAGACCAAGTGGTGAAGAAAATGTGTGTCTAATGTCTATTATTGTTGTTGTTCACGTGGGATAGGGGGAAAGGGTTTCTAGACACTATTAGCTAGACCAAAGTGTTAAATGAGGCAGGGGGGGGGGGGGGCAACATTGGTCAAAAAGGAGGAAATTAAGGGTGACTAGTTAGTCAAGTCTTTACTAACTCCATTTTGTACATGCTAGGTCTTTAAGTCTCATGTCCTTATGTCTCCCAATAGTATAGATCATCCCCATGAAATGTGGAAGTGTGTTGGTTAAATATCTTGGTAAAACTACAAGTATTACTTGCAATATTGTGGTAAAAAGAAAGTATCACTTTGTAGAAAAAGAAAAGAAAAGATGTAGCTAGCATATAAAGTATACTTGCAAAAATGAATAAGTCTTGCTTTATTTCCTAATGTGCAAAATGTAAAGTAATATTAACTTGGGTAAATTTAATAAAACTTTGAGTGTTGGGTACAATCGTGGGTATTTGTTGAAGCGTAGATTAATTAACGTGGTTCCGGGTATGTCTAAACGTACTTTATCGCGAAACGTAATAAATTTACGTAACCAATAAAAATAAATGAACAATGACCATAATTATTCTCAAAATAATTATGTAATACTTGATTGATGTAAACGCTTAATTGTTTGGTGCCCGTTTACATTGAACGCAAATTTTTAGCTTACGCGATTTTACTTAATACATGAAATTACAAGCAAACGCGTACGACACTAAAAATAAATAGTAGATTTATCGACGTCGTCAATGACTTGAAAACACGGGGTGTTATAGACTTCCCCCGTTAAACGAGCCTTGTCCTCAAGGCTCACGATGCAGCACTTGACGACGGTGCGGTCTTGGTGAAGAGGTGTGGGTATTTCTTCTTGAATTGGTCTTCACGTTCCCACGTGAACTCAAGCTTGTAATCTCTGAGCAGCCTCCCAACCTAGTCTTTCTTCTTCTAATTGCTTGAAAGTCTTATCTTGAGTTGGAGTAGGTTTTTCAACAACAACACCTTTTCTCTTTCTGGCATCTCGGACAGGTGATGAAGGAGTAGTAGTTGTAGTACCACTCCTAGCAGGAATTGTTTCAGCTGCAGGAACAGAACTACTGGTAGGAACAGTTATGCTACCAGGAGAAACGGTTAAAGGACCAGGAGGATCAGCACCAGAAGGAACATCAGTAGTAACATCAGTAGTAGGATCATAGGAATAAGCAGCAGGATTCCTAGAAGGACCACCAGGAGATTTGGTGGAATCAACAGTCACAGCTGCATTAGCCAATGCATGTAGAGCATCCAAATCCACATCTTGCTCTCCTCCGTCTTCTTTGTCAGAATCACTCACAACCACCTTCCTTTTCTTTGTCTTGAGTTTCACTTCTATAGCTTTGACTTGTTTGACCAACTTTCCCACCACATCCTTAAATAGCTGCTTGTGTGCCTTGAGCTCAGTTTCCAAAGAATGTACTTGCTGCACAAGAGTAGAAACTACA
>BQNB010070146.1:0-24574 GCA_026074375.1 Tanacetum coccineum
TAAAGATTAATAACTAATTAAAACTAAGAAAATAGAAAAAGACAAAAAATAAAAGTTATAAAAATTCTGAAAAAATAAAATTAAATAAAGAAAAAGTTAACAATTCTAAAAATATAAAAATGCCCAAATTTTACTGTTTATATAAAAAGTAATTAAACTAATTAAATCTAAACCTAATTTAATTAATTAAATTACTTTTAACTAACTAAAGTTAACTATAGGGACTAACAGTGAAAGGACACAAGGACTAACGGGGAAACAACAAACTGACAAGGGGGACTAACAATTATAACTATAAAAGACAAAATTACACAAACAGTCCCTGAGTTGGACCCCGATTACAAAAAGGGTCCAAAGTGCTTATTTGACAAAAGTCAAATAAGCAAACTTGTAGAAGGGCTTATGGGGAGTCTTTTTTGTAAAAGCACTTATGCTTTTTACTCACTAAATAAGCCAGAAATGTAAGGTTTTGGGGCTGCAGAAGCTTATTAAGCTTATGAGCTTATTTTTCTTGGCTTTTAGGATTTTAAGACTACAAAATAAGCTAAAATCTATGGGAAACAAATAAATAGGGAGAGGGGAGTCCTAAATAAGCTAAAGTAACCTATAATAAGCCCTAAAATAAGCTGGAATCAATAAGCTAAATCTAAACAGTTTATTATAAAAACAGAAAAAGGGAAACTTTAAGCCTATAATAAGCTATACTAGAGGAGGAGTTAAGCTACAAAACTATGGGGAATTAAAGGGAAACTAATAAGCTACAATAAAAGCTAAAAGAAACTAGGGGTTCTATGGATAAATAAGCTGGAAAATGATGCTGAATTAAGGTGTCTAGCACCAGGGGAAATAAGGCAGTAAAGGAGGGCTCATTTTGGCTTATTGAAATAAGCTTATAAAAGCTCATTAGCCTAAACAAATCACAAACAGATTGAGATCACATGTGATTAAGCTTATTTCCAAAGTTTTAGACATTAAGACCAATTTTAAACTGCTGATTTTTGGGCTTAAAGTTGACTGTTTTCCAAAAATTTTGCATGCACACACTTGACTTGGTTTTGGTAAATCAAAATGACAGGGGAAAGGGATGGGTAGAAGGGCTAAAAACAACAACAATAAGCACAACAACAAAGTGCTTAAGCTGCATAAGCAGCTGGATCCCTCTGGCTCAATTTGGCTTATTAAAAATCTGACATATTATAAAGGAGGCTTAAAAACTCATTTTTATACTAAAAGTTATAATTAAAATGGTCCTAATGAGCCTACACACTCAGCCAAGATTGGCTGAGTGTACTTGACCCACAATGGTGCCCATATTGACCCATTTTAAGGCTTTCCCAAACACCCCTTTAAATATTAATTCGGCTCTTGTTTTGGTTTTTTAAAAGAATTAAGTGGGTAAAACAAGATTACAAGTTATGCTTAACAAGTCTTACACATTTTTATATAAGTTGAAACAGGTTTAAAGGCTTAAATGAGACTTTGCACTTTTGACAATATTAATTTCACAAAAACTCTTAACTTGCATTAAAGCTGGAAATGTTACAACATAAACTTAAAATAAACTGAAAAAGAACTAAATTACAAATAATGCAAAAAGAAAGACTTAATTAAAGCATTTTAAACTAAAAACAGGGTAAAATATGGTGTGTGTTGTTCGGCTTGTTCTCTTCTCTCTTATAGCAGCTGAAAAGTCTTTGGCTTGTGTTTGTTATGAGAGTAGAGAGTTCCCCCAGCAATCCTAGCCCTCCATTCGTTCTTGTACACCATCTCACCATTAAAGGGGGTGCGGGTTTTTGTAAATTGCCAAGTGGGCATGGGTTATAGGGGCAGGGTAAGTGGGGAAAGGGTATGGGTGAGCTGGGAAGTGTACTAGGGAGGTGGTTTGGCCTAGAAACCAGTGGGAGAGGGGGGTAATGGTTTTGGCGGGTAAGAGGTAATAGTACCCAAGTGGTTGCAGGTTTTAAAAGAAAAGAATGGGGAAGGTGCACTTTGGCCCCTCTTCTTTCTATCTTTATTCATTTCATTTCAGCCGAGTTTTAGTTATAAACTAGGTTTGGAAAGTGACACTTTTGGTCCCTGAGGTTTTATAACTAAAAGAATAAGGAAAGGTTAGGGTAATTGCAATAATGGTCCCTCTAGCTTCTTATAACAACAAAATAAGAATCTGGTTTGAGTGGAAAATTGCAATTTCAGTCTCCTCTGTATTTAAACCATTTTTCTTTTATAAAACCTATTTTTAAAAATGACAATTCTAGTCCCTAAGGTTTTGTAAAAAGGTTATTGGGCTTGGGTTTTGTGTTTGGGCTTGTATTGGGCCCACTGGGTTTGGGTTTTGGGCCCAATAAGGTACAGGTTTGGTTATTGGGCTTTCAAAGTCTTCACAGTCTTTGTCAATTGCACACAAATGGGCTGTTGAAATTGATTGAGGGCCCATTTGGTCTTCACAGTCTTCATAATTATACTATTGGTCTTCCGTCCCATCAGATGGGTTAAGATTGCGCCAATAGTATTCACTTCAGTTCCGCTCCCGGTTTGACTCTGATTCATCAGTAATGACTCTGACTTGACATTTATGGACTTTGGACTTGATGTTGCACAGTCTTTTTACCATTCCAAGCTCAGTTTTGGTCATTTTGGCATGTTTTCTGTCTTTTTTTTGAACCACTTCCTGCACAATACAAATGCAAAACAAACATATATTTGGCAGTTTTTGTCTGTTTTTGGTCATTTAAGCTCGTTTTTAGAGGTAAAAGATATGTGTAATTAAGCACTTATCATGTACCATGACCTAAGTCTTCGTACTAGTGACCCGAAATGAATAGTCTGACTATCTCTTTCGTCGATAGGTGTTTATCTAGTTTAAGGGGTTTGTATCCTCAATTGATGAATTGTAACCATTGGGAACCGCTCCAAAGGGCCTACATACAAACCAAAAACACAATAAACTATCACAAATGAATAGGATGCAGAGTGTGAGGTACCCTCGAGAGACAATATCCCACAGAATAAAATTTCAATAAATGGGAGGAGCACCCCTCGCGGGAGGAGCTCATGCGATAGACTACGGAATATAGTAACTCAGTCTGTTAGCTCCACATACAGTTCATGATTGCAAAGGTTTTTCAAAAACGCAAAAGTACTAAGTTGAAGAATGAGGATAAAAATAGTTCTAAGCGAGCCTTAAGATTTCTCGGAGTGGCGGACACTAATGTCTTCTAAACCTTTTCAATTAAACGGGACAATTCTGGTGATTAGCGGTCGAGTTCATACTCGTGTTCATGATTGTATACCCATTAAGCCCACTCATTTAAATAATTCATTACTTACATAAATAGCGTCCTAATTTATGTAAGAAAGAAATGATTAACTTATGGTTCGCGGATTTACAATTTTTTATTCAACTGAAAAGGCGTCACAATCCTTTCAAATAAAGAGATAAAATCATCCTACTAATAAATTCCGATGCAAATACGCAGTACTCACAAACCATCAAGTGATGGAAACCATGACGATGCTGTGCTTCTAATGATATGGGAACGAGTTTTAAAATCATCTCGGGAGGCGGGAGTAAACAATCAGGGGAAATCAACATAGTGTTCAAAATCGTGACGAGTCGACATAGCAATTATCGTATCAATCCTCCCTATACAATTCTGCCCATACAATACTGTAATAAATTGATCCACACATAATTCCATGTAAACGAACGTGACGGGCTTGTTAACATAGCAATTATCATATCAATATATCATATTACAATCCCGCCCATACAAGACTGTAATACTTAGATCATACATAATTCCATGTAACAAAATTATGACGGCCCTCCATATAAACAATATTGTTAATATTACAACATATATAAAAAATTATTCTTAGAGACCATTGTTTAACTTACAATGTCTGAGAACGAAGTGAGACCATTGTGCAACTCACAATGTCTAAGAAGTAAAATGAGACCATTGTGCAACTCACAATGTCTGAGAAATGCTCTAGTATTTATATAAATAAACGTACAAAATACTCAAAATGATGTAAACATTATATATATATATATAGATATATATATATATATATATATATATATATATATATATATATATATGCTCATGTAAGCAAAACAACAAGACGCCTATTCATGTAAGCAATAACGTGCGCAATACAGCTATCCTGCCCCGAAAAAACCCCCGCACGAAAACACACCTACAAATGGATCGCCCCGCCCCTTCACCTGACCACAAGTCCTGTACCGCACCGTCAGCCAGTAAGTGATCCTGCCCATGACCCAGATTGCTGTGAAGTCAATATATGCGAACACGCTATAGTCTAGGGTACAATATGCAACCTAATTCTCTATAGCCATGCTCTGATACCAACTTAACACCCCCAAAATGCAATGTCGCATGCGGAATAACGTCCGAGCGTTACACACATTAATACACAGCGATAAATACAGAGAACGACCCTAACTGAGTCGTTATGAAAAGTACTCTCTTGATTTTTCCATGAAATTGATGAATAATGTAGTCCCATAATTGCCATCATAATAAAAGCTGAAATTAACACAACGAGATTTGAATCACTTTATTATGTAAAATCCATGAATGAATCTTGTCAGTTTAGACCCAATGCACGATCAAATCCTCCAGCATCCCTAATTTCACCAAAGAAAAACATGCTTAAAAAGTGTCAACATTAAAGTTGGGCGAGTTCAAGATTTATTGTAAGGATAAATGTTGAACCAAATTTCTGTCAATGTGATGACCATTTAAAATCCTTAAATGCCTTCCAAAATTAATTAATTGATTATATTTTATGTCACCAAAAGTACCAATCTTATCCCAAAGATTTATAAAGAATGCATGATCAATTTAATGTCACCAAAAGTACCAATCTTATCCCAAAGATTTATAAAGAATGCATGACCAATTTAATGTCACCAAAATGTTTCAAGTATGTATTGCCACTTTATTCAAGGCACAGTAAATATCCATGTGAGTATAAAACAATGATTACAATTACTCTAAGTTCATGAAACCGATGCACTAATATAACAGTAAGAGTTCATATGTAAGTATTGTGGGCCCTGTAGGCCCAACCAATCGTAATCCGACATGTTATAACGTTCGTTTGCCCAGTGATAGCTAATCACCCGAACGGGGATTGTCAATCCCGAATAGATCTATTTTATAACATTCACGTGGACAACATGCTATAACGTTCGTTTGCCCAGTGATAGCTAATCACCCGAACAGGGATTCACCCGAATAGATCTATTTCATAACATTCGCGCTCACCCTCCAAGTGATTTACAGTTCATGAAGCTATGACGTAGACTTATATATATACCCATCACAGGTGTCCCCTCCAAGAACACCCGGGCCTTTATTTAAAGAATATGTACTCCCGTTACCGGTGTCACCTCCAAGAACACCCGGGCAGTACTGTATTGTTATCATTTCAATCCGCTTAAGCTAATCCGTAATCATTTCAAAAGTAAAGTACGTATATTTGTGACCAAAAATGAAGTCAAGTAATATATCCCATAACGAGCTATGTAAATGAGTATGTGAACCAATTTGTAATCAACCACGTAAATGCATTTGTAAACAAGCATGTTCTCACCCCAAAAATATATGTAAACAAGTAAAACGTGGGGCTATAAACTCACAATATCCTTTAAAAACAATCACGTTGTTATAAGATAACCGAGTAAGTATAAGAGTTTGTAGACAAGCATGTATCCCCCTCGCGGGTTTATAAACATTCAAAAGATTGAAAAGCGAGGTTATGAACTCACCTCGATGATGAAGAACGATTGACAGATAGGCATCTAATATGCACAACACAAACGGAAGACGAAGCGGCTCGATCAAGAAGTTGCAGCTTAACTAAACTGCTAAGTCTCACTAGCCTAAGATAATGTATTTGGGTTGCCCGATGAATGGTTACGTCAACACGTCATGTTGATAAAAGATTTAGATTTAAAGTTGTAATAGTTTGGTGGTTGGTTAAATAAATACTTTGAAAAGCGAACGCAAAGTATGTAATATATTCTGTATATATTACATATGAAAAATGAACCCTTATATAACTCATACCGTGAATTATATAACAAAGACAAACAATCCAAAGATTAATGTGACGTATATAATGCTTTGCAAGTATTATATAAAAAGTGTGAGTAAATAATCGAAACCAATTATTTCGACACCAATTTAATCAACAAAAAGTCCTTGCATAAAAGTAGACACACGTCTTAAAGTTATGAATTAAACAATCGAAGTTTGTAAAGCTTTTACAAAAGTTATGATTTTACCTTCTGGTCAGGAATTTATAAAATAATATTTTATAAATTAATCTTTCGTCTTATTGACGGGTCGTAGCTAAAAATGTTGCCTCATTTGTAAAAGTATAGTTTTCGTTCGTTGTCAGGTTATTGTATAGTTATAATTTAATATATCTTTAAAATATAACTTAGTCCCTTTATCGGTTTCTAAAATAATAGCAGTTTCAGCGAATCATAAGTAAATATAGAAAATTATATAAATTTCGTCATGACCTTTCCGGTTATATAACGTTTTCCATATTTATAAAATCTAATGTTATTCCACTTTTCAAACAAACCGTGTTGCAATATCCACGTGTTTTAAATATATATTTATATATATTTATAACTAAACAAAGTAATAAATATCATATTCATTTAACCATTAACCACCATTTTAGTTTCGATTTATGATTTATAATTCTCGTGTTATATTTATTTGTTAATGTTATATATACCAAACGAACCCTTGTTGATCTTTGTGCTAAACCAAACGCACCCTTTTGGCAAATCTGCGAAACCAAACAAACAGACCCATTTGTTGTCTTCTCTAAACCCACATGCACCCTATGTCGTTTTCTGCCCAACCAAACGTGCCCTAGTTGTTTTTCTATAAAACCAAACGCATCCATTTCGGTGCCACCACAATCCCGACGCCCCCTCGGCTGTTTCGCAGCCAACCCAAACGCACCCTATTTTGGTGTTACGACAACCAAACGCACTCGCTGCGGTGCAAAACTATAAAACAAATACGCCCTTGTCGGGTCTGACCTGAACCCAACGCACCCTATTCTCGAAAATCAAACGCACCCGCTGCGTTTTAATACCAGACGCGCCCTTTTCGGTTTAACACAAAACCCAACGCACCCTTTCTGGTGAGAACAGTAAACCGACGCACCCTTGGTGGTGGTTTCGGTGTGATGGCAGCGGGGTGATGATGGTGACGTTATGATGATGATGATGGTGGCGGTGGTGATGGCGTGGCAGTGGTAAGGTGGTGGCATGGAGACAGCGGGGTGGCGAGTGGTAGCGCGTGACATGGTGGATCGGGTAGATCGGGGGACGAGGAACCTTTTTGGATTCGGCCGGAAAAGTTTTCCGGCTGCGGTGGAACTCGCCGGAATATTTTTGAGGCGCCGGATATACATGAGAGGAAATGTGTGTGTATTATGTTTTTTTTGAAAAATGAAATATTTGTTATAAATTTTATTTATATATAAAACTTATAAAATGAAATGGCAAATGTATCATAGTATAGGGTTAATTGTGTAAATATTCCACAGGGACTAAAGGTGCAATTTTTGGAAAACTTTTATAGAATATTGGTTCGGGACTCATTTGAGCCACTTATCGGATGATTCAAAATACGAAACTTGCGCCATTGTTTTCCAAATCAATTTTCTGATAAAAATGAGTATTTACTTGATAATATTTCATAATTATTTTTATAACATTTAATAAAAATGTTTGTTATTTTATTAAGTATGACTCGGTTAAAATAAAAAATGAAATTTTTAAACTCGATATCCGCGTTAACAATCAAATGCTTGAAATAAGTAAAAGTCCTAAATGAATTTGATATTTAATATTATTAATTAAAAAAATAATGATAATAAGAAATAATTTAATTATTTCGGTTGTTGTCGTACCCGCGTCGTGAGCCAGTTTTTCAAAACTTTGCGAGGCACAGTATTTTGCCTCTCTGCCTTGTTTTCAAGTCCTCGGTAAAAACTAAAAAGTTGTCTGAAATATTGTTTTACATCAAATTGCTTTTTGGTCCGAATCGTGAAAACGTGCTTTAGTGGTTCGTTTTTGATAAATCAACTATGAATTAATATATATCTTTTTCGTTTTCAAGTCAAATAAGTTAAAAAAACTATTCCCATGAAAAATGTAATTATAAATAGATTTAATTAATTTAAAATATGTTTCAAAAATTTACCGGGTTACGCGGTAATTCGCTTTGTTTAAGTGACAATAAAAGACCAAAATCAAAAAGTCAAGTCAGATACCCAAAAGTCAAAGGGTAAAAATCTTGTTAAAATTTTGAAAATTACCGGATGTTACACCAATCTTTGATGATGAGCCAATACATAAGGTACAAAACAATAATGACAACTATAATGTGTTTGCCATGGAAAATGAACATCTTGAGCAACCTGAATCTAGTAATGACTAGGGGTGTTCAAAAAAACCGAGAAACCGACGAACCGAGCCGAACCGCTCGATCCGAAACCAAAAAAAAGAAACAGAAAAAAGCTAAAAAAAATCGAAACGCGAAAAAATCGAAACCGAAAAAACGCGCTTATAACGGTTGCGGTTTTCGGTTTTTATTTAGTATTGGATATCCGTGTAACCGGAGACCGAACCGTGGCATGAATATGACTGAAGTTTTTAACTAAATATTCAAATAATTGTACAAGTATTAATCATATTATTGCACTACTTTTATTGTATAACGATTTTTTGCTCTCAATGTAAGTATTTCTAAACATTTATGTGTGAAAATTGATTATTGTGATTGATAATCTATAAACGTCGAATAAATATAATTTGTTAATATGTTATGTATAAATATTTAAATGCAATTATTGTAACGAAATAACTTTTATATGACTTTTACGTATTCAACAGTCATTTAATTTTACTAAAATGACATTTTACGTATAGATATGTTATTGTTTGATATGGTTTGAACTCGATTAAATATATAAAATGGTTAACCGTGACCCGAACCGCGGGTAACCGCTCACTTCGGGTACCCGCGAGTCCGGTTACCCGCCTAGTACGGTTTACTGATTTCGGTAGTAATGATTCATTACCCCGCCGCGCGTGACGGATAGTGAAAATCTGATCAACAACCGAACGCGAACCGCCCCGTAACACCTCCTAGTATTGACATAATAACTGGCGGAAACATAGTACACAAATATCACTAGTTGAGTCATTGGATTTATGTTAAGATAGAGTCAGATGACCAGAAGATACTGATGTATCTTGATCAAAGAAAAGTCGTTATGGATATATTTATTTACTTAAACATAAATGTGAAGTTTTTGAAACGTTCAAGGTGTTTAGGAATGAAGTGGAAAATCAACCCGGGAAGACTATTAAAGCACTTTGATCAGATCGAGGAGGCGAATATATTAGTCAAAAGTTTAAAGATTATTTGAAAGCTTGTGG
Source organism: Tanacetum coccineum (assembly GCA_026074375.1). Lineage (NCBI taxonomy): Eukaryota > Viridiplantae > Streptophyta > Magnoliopsida > Asterales > Asteraceae > Tanacetum > Tanacetum coccineum. The sequence goes on from BQNB010070146.1 coordinate 9,512, forward strand.
AATTGTCCAACAACTTACTTCTCCATATACACCACAACACAATTGAGGTGTCTAAAAGGAGAAATCGTACTTTATTAGACATGGTATAATCAATGATGAATCTTATAACTCTGCCAATATCCTTTTAGGATTATGCTCTAGAGACTGCTATACACATTGTCAATATGGTTCCAACCAAGAAGGTTGATAAGACACCATATGAGTTATAGTATGGAAAAGTTCATAATTTATCTTACTTAAAGGTCTAGGGTTGTGAGGCTCTTGTGAAGAGAGAGACGACTGACAAACTCCAACAAAGATCTATTAAGTGTATATTTATAGGATACCCAAAGGAAAAGATGGATTACTATTTCAACTTCCCACCTGAAAACAAAATTGTTGTTTCAAGGTATGCTAAATTCCTGGAGAAAAATCTTTTGTCTCAAGAAATTAGTGGGAGGGCCGAAGAACTTGAAGAAATTCAAGATAAAGATACACCACCTTCTTAAAATACTAGCAAAGTTCCTATGAAGGTTGGTTTTGAACTATCTCAAGAGGAAGTTATTCCCATTCTTAGGTCTGCAAGGACACATCAAGCTCTCGATCGTTTATGTCTAAATGTAGAAGTAGAGGAGCATAGTTTAGGGGATCTTAATGAACCTACTAACTATAAAGCTGCAATATTAGATTCGGAATCTGATAAGTAGGTCGGTGCTATAAATACGGAAATTCAATCTGTTGGGAATTATACTTTGAGTTGATTATGACAAAACATATTAAAGGTGAAGGACCTACAAGACAAAGTTGGAATAACATTAATGCTGATTGAAGATTAGTCAAATAGTATTTAATGCTGATTTATAGTTTCCTAATTTTATTTTGATCTTATCTTGTCTTGTAAACCCTAACCCCTCTAGTATATAAAGAGGGGAAGGCGTCTAGTATTGGTATCCATTCATAGATAGTCTCTTCAATGAGAGTCTAAACGCATAGAAAGCGTGTGTAGTAGTTAGTAGTTGGTTTCTTTATTAATATTTAATAAAGAAAACCTTATTAGTAACATGATTGTGTTCGTTATATTCCGCTGCGTGTTACAATCATTGTTATCATACCCTAGATGAGTCCTAATAACGATCTATGGAGTCATTATAGGATTCCACAATTGGTATCAGAGCCTCGTGGCTCTCGATCTAGGGTTTATAAGGTTTTCATCGGAAATTTTAGCTTATGATTCCTGCTGGTAGTTTATGGTTCCTGCTGGTAGGCTTTATGGTTCCTACTGGTCTGCTTACGATTTCTTCTGCTAGCATCGTCCGATATGGGACAACAGACGCGCTTGGATCTTGAACAATGATGATGTGTATAGTTCGTTTTGAAGATTCAGTTCATGATATGATTCTTGATTGGTTGTTGCACGCTCTTTTACAGATTTGGTTGGAGTATGATACGATACAGTTCATGATATGATTTTTCACACATGACTGGTTTCTCGTTGATGCAACAGAGCTCACTGTGATGGTGGCCGTTGGCATGAACATAAATAAATTTACAAAATTTATTTGTCGGCATGTTACTATTTGTTGTCTACAAGAATTATGCATGATTCAAAGACGTTTAATAATGTCTTCTACGCACTGAAGGAAGATTTGATCTATGCTACTGAGTTCAAGATTCAAGAGATGGCAAGTATACTTTTAAGGGGAAGCTTATTGTTCATATATTTACCATCTACATGCACTCCTATTTGATTATGACAAAAAGGGGAAGAGTGCATGGATTCAGGGGAAGTTCTTCATCTATATTAGCTTCAGGGGAAGCTTGTGCTTATTGGTTTTGTCATTATCAACTAGGGGAAGATTGTTGGGAATTATACTTTGAGTTGATTATGACAAAACATATTAAAGATGGAGGACCTACAAGACAAAGCTGGAATAACATTAATGCTGATTGAAGATTAGTCAAACAGTATTTAATGCTCAGCTAAAAGATAAAGATCAACATTAATGCTGATTGAAGATTAGTCAAATAGTATTTAATGCTGATTTATAGTTTCCTAATTTTATTTTGATCTTATCTTGTCTTGTAAACCCTAACCCAAAGGAAACAATGGGTTACTATTTCTACTTCCTACCTGAAAACAAAATAGTTTTTGCGAGGTATGCTGAATTCTTTGAGAAAAATCTTGTCTCAAGAAGTCAGTGGGAGGGCGGGAGAACTTGAAGAAAGTTAAAGATGCATCACCTTCTAAAATCACTAGCAAAATTGTTATGGAGGTTGAAGGTTTCGAACTACCTCATGAGAAAATATCTCCTATTCGTAGGTCCATAAGGACACATCGAGCTCTTGAACACTTATGTCTAAATGTAGAAGTGGAGGAGCATAGTTTAGGGGATCTTAATGAACCTACTAACTAGAAAGATGCATTATTAGATTCGGAATCTGATAAGTGGGTCGGTGCTATAAATACGGAAATTCAATCCATGAAAGATAATCAAGTTTAGCGCTTGGTTGATCTTCCTCCTAATTGTAAGACTGTTGGGAGTAAATGGCTTTTAAAGAAAAAGAGTGACATGGATGACAATGTACACACCTATAAAGCTCGTCTTGTAGCAAGGGTTTTACTCAAACCTACGGGATTGATTATGAAGAAACGTTCTCACCCGTTGCTAAAATTAGAGCTACTAGGATTGTTATAGTCATAGCGGTTTTCTATGACTATGAGATATGTCAAATGGATGTAAAAACTGCCTTCTTAAATGGTTATCTTGATGAAGATATTTATATGATACAACCTGAAGGCTTTATTGATCCTATTCATCCTAGAAAAGTATGTAAGCTACAAAGATCCATTTATGGTCTTAAGCAAGCATCAAGGAGCTGGAATAAAAGATTTGATGAGGAAATCAAAAGGTTTGGATTTACTTAAAATCTTGATGAGCCATGTGTATATCAAAAGGCTAGTGGGAGTAATGTTACATTCCTCATCTTATATGTCGATGTCATAATTATCATGAGAAATCATATTCCAAGTTTACAGAGTGTAAAGTTATATCTCAGAAAGTGTTTTGCCATAAAAGATTTTGGGGAAGCAGCATTTATTCTTGGAATCAAGATCTATCAAGATAGATCAAAGCGAAAGGCGATTAATTGGACTAAGATCAGAGTGCTTACAAGATAAAAACTTGTGAAATGATTAGGATGGAACATTCTAAGCGCGGTTATATATCAATCCCATCACAAGAGAGTACTTGACTTAAATAACATCACAAGGTGTTTCACACCTGCAGAGAGTGTAGCGTTGCAAAATGGTTCCCTATGCTTCAGTGTAGATCTATTATGTTTGTGGTAAGATAACTAGACCTGAAGTGCGTCGCAGAATCGTAAAACATAATAAGCCAATATTTTAACAGAATCCAATTTTTCAACAGATTCTGGGTGAACTACACTGGACTGCAGTGAAAACTATCCTTAAGTATTTAAGAAATACTAAAGATATGTTCTTGGTTTATGGTGGAAATCCTGAAGCTGAACTTCGAGTTGATTGCTATTGCGATGCTGGATTTGAAACTGATAGAGATGATACAAAATCTTAGACAGGTTACGTCTTCATTTTGAATTGAGGCGCAATAGACTGAAAGAGCTCAAAGCAAAGTACTACTGCAATGTCCGCTACAGAAGCTGAATACATAGATGCTTTGGAAGCTGGGATGGAAGCTGTTTGGATTAGGAAGTTTATTTCAGAGCTTGGTATAGTACCAACAATAAATGAACCTATTAAGATATTTTGCGATAATTCAGCCGCACTTTATTTTGCTTACGAACCGGGGGTTCAGAAGGGCGCCAAACACTACCATAGAAGATACCATTATGTTCGCAAGTATATTAAACTGGGTGAAATAAAACTTCTTAAAGTTCACACAGATAACAATCTAGCATATCCTTTTACGAATGCTTTATCTAAAAGAAAGCTTACTCAACATGCTAAGAGCATGGGACTTCGTTTAGATAATAGTTTCATGTAGATCTGTGTTTAGTATTTGGATAAAGGATCTTAAGACAATTTATATAATGATAAGGATACTTGGTATTTTGTTATATTTATTTTAAATTATGTCCTATATTTGCATGTTTAATTCGTGAATAATGTTTATTATTCTAAATTAGTCTGTTGTCGATTAACAATATGGGAATATTGTTAAATTAAGATAAATCTGAGTGATTGGTGATATTTTGGATATTAAAGGATGGGTCCGCCAAACTCACATGATATTCATTGGATGAATATTGGACTTCTCTGACTAACAAGATTATCACTTTATGGATCGGCGTCATTAAGTGAATCTTGTAAATAATTTTGTTTACTAAATTCTTAGACAGAGATGACAAGTTAGGTCTTGCATGTGAGGATTGTTCTTCTTGAATTAGTGCTAGCTTAACCTGAATAAGGTAGCTTAATAAGGAGACTATTTCGGAAAGTAGTATGAAGCATGTGACATGACACTTGTAGTCAATAAAGAATTTGTTCCTTCAATAGATGATGTAACATTTCTCAATTTTAGGTCATTTAACGACTCCTATTATTCGTCACTATTTATTTTGGTCCGATACGCGGTTACTTTTAAATTAACTTTAAGATAAATCGCGTAGACTAGAAATAATTATTTAATGTAAACGGTCATCAAATAAATTAAGGTTTACATCAACCAAGTAATAAATAATTATTAAGAAGATAATTATTAACTTTGAGTATTTTATTTTTTCGTCACGTAAAGGTTTCGTTTTGCAATAAAAACATTCGAGGCACACCCGAAATTACCTAGGACTTACCTAAGATCAAAACCAATACCCACTTTGAAACCATTAAACACAAAAATTAATTCAATCTTGTATAAAACCCTCTATAGCAGTATTATAGGACTAAAACAACTAGGAAAATCCTAGAAATCTCTTAATGATCTTCCATGGTAACATGTACATTCACTTGGTTAATTATAACAAGGTACTTGTGTCCCCTAAACTAATATTTACTCATTGTGGATTAATAGCAAAATGACTCCCTTTGCTCCTTAGGCATGCTACAATGCTCTGTATATGCACAAATCATAGGATTTTCAATATCTTAGGTAAATCTTGTACCATGATCCCCTAATTAAGAATGGTACTTGGGTGTTTTATCAAAACCATTAGAGGCTAACTAGAAATTTACAAAACCACTAGGATTTGGTTCGGTTTGGGTTGTTTGTGTAACTAGGAGAGTTAACTAGCTATTTGCCTATAAATACTTGAACACTTACACCATTTCACACTTTTACAAAACACAAACACTTAAACTCTTCCTCTCTTTTGCTTCGGGTCTCAAGCCGCAACCAAACACCTCACATTCACTCCATTTGAATCAACAAACACGACAAAGGGTTACATAACGGGTGCATAAGGAAATATACGAGCTAGGGTTGGATATACACTAAGCTTTAAAGGTTGGTTTATTATTTTGGGTCATGTCTCATACGTGGGTAGCTTCATTTCGCACAAACGTACGAATAAACAAGGACCTAATTGGGGACCCATTTGTAAGTCCCATTGAACCCATATAAACTGTATTATACTTATATTATGAGTGTTACTTTGCTAACTAGTTTACATGTCGCGTATAAATATATAAATGATGTGCTAGCTTAAGAATACGCACGTTAAAACACAAAAATGGACGTATTATACGCAACATTATTGCGACCCAGTAACAAGCAAAGCTTTGAAAACCGTTCGTTATAAGAAAACCATACGTAAACATTCATTGTAAACCATATACGATGGCTTAGGAATACGTACGCGACCTAAATAAACGATTGCATGTAAAACACGACGCATACACAAGTTAAATACACGACCTTTTTGTCATTAGGGCTTTTTGAAACATTATGTAAGTGACTAGGGGAAATATTAGGCCTTGTATTCATGTGTGAACCAAACATGTTAACGGATCAGGCCCAACCGGCCCAACTAGCCCAACAGTGGACCTCACGGCTTAATAATAAGCTCATTCGAGCTTATTTAATGGACTAGAAGGACTTATGAACTATATTTAATGTAATGCTAAATGTGAAAAACTCCTATTGGGCCCTTACTAGCCCAATAGCCGCGTTCAAAGCTAAAGGGGCCCAATAAGCCTACCCGGTGAGCCATAAGTTATTTATAAGCTCTATGAGCTTATTAAGAATCTTACAAACTTATTTGAAACTAATATGGACCCTTAGTTGTTTAAGAACCCAACAGATCCTTAATTGAGTCGTTAGCCCATTTACAGCGAACTTATAAAACCCCCATAAGCTAAAACATAAGCTTCGACTTCTTATTTGTGTGCTTAAAATAGATTATAAGGATTGTAATAAGCATAGTCGAGCTAATGGACTTAGAGAATTTAAGCACCAACCCTTAAAACACGTTTCCAACTCACATCGGGCCCAACTTAAGCTCGTCAACCGAGCTTAAAGCTTATTTGAATAGCCATACTCATACATGCAGCATAGACAGGCCTATAGGTGCTTTTGAGATGTGAAAATAAGTTTGAATTACTCGGTAAAGACCTTTTTTCTACCTTTTTGGTTATGTTCATTAGGGCTATCAAGGGCCCAATAGCTCGAATAAGCTTATATATGCTCACACCAAGATTATTGTTCAGTCCTTTACCTAATTTTATTTTAAGCTTAATTAAGTCAAAATAGAGCATATGTGCTTATTTGATCTTGATTGGACTTTTATTAGCTTGAGGGCCTTAACGGGCCCATAAGCCCAATAAGATAGATTGCTAATTCGGAAACTTATTTATAAGCTGCCAACGGCTTATGTAGCTTATTGGAGTTAATAAAACCTATTGTCACTTTGTTAGATCTTAATTGGGATTAAAATGTGATTTTTACAAGTTAAGGGACTAAAAGTGTCAATTTATAAAGTCAAGGGTTAAAAATGTAAATATTGTATACTACATAAACACAAAGGCTGTTTTGTAACTATAGAAAACCTAAGAGTATTTTATAAACAAAAATGACTTCATGAACATTTAACATATCGGACGAATTATATTCGGATAATATACAAGTTAACCTACGATTTAATAAATACAAATATTTATTTATAACTTATATATGTATACAAGAACATGTGACATTGTATACCTTCCCAAGAGCCATCAAACAATTTCAAATACGATAAACATGTGCACCACCACACAAGTGATAACAGTATGTATAAACTAGCCATTTGTTATAGTTTATACATTAAGTCTTTAGCCTAAACTTGTAGACTAAGACTGGCCGTATTTACTTAGGTATTTGACGGTGATTCATACTTGGATATATACTATCATTTTCAGAGGACTATTTACTAAGGTGAGTTCCTAGCCCCATGTTTTGCAATTTCTTAAATGATTTACATCTCTAGGGTGAGAACATGCTTGTTTTACAAATTGGACGCAAGTGTACATTTTATACAATGATTACGTGTTTGCCTAAGTAGCGATAACCCACTGAGCCCTTTATCATGAACTGTCAATTATTGAATTATGAGCGCGAATGTTATAAATAGATCTATTTGGGATTGACAATCCCCGTTCGGGTGATTAGCTATCACCGGGAACGAACATATACAATGTCGGATTTGGGATGTTACGGGTTAGAACATCATTCACGAGCAATTATTAGCAATCTATTTGCATTCATACATGTCGAGCTTCAGTGTCATGAGCTTAGAAAAATGTAGTTACTTTTTATGATGTTTGCATTTGTTGCTTAATCATACACTCTGGAAAACTATTACGGTCCTACTATTTGATTTAATAAACATATGATTCACCAACGTTTTCGATTGCGTTTTATGCTTGTTTTCTCAGGTCTATAAAGGATCGAGGTGTAGTGATAATTGGAAGTCAATTAATTGAGACATATTCAAAGATTTAGGGTCTTATTACCAATTTTTGAGGATCAATTGTTATAAACCGATATCTTTATTTATACTGCTTGAACAATTTGATGCCTGTGATCTATTTAACAGACAAGTTTTTGTTAATCCAATGTATCTTTTTCAAACGACACGTTTAGTGGTCGTTCTCATATCTTGTGCTATTGATCTATGAAGTAACTCCCTCGGATATATTCAACATTCCGCTGCGACCCAGATTAGGGGGTGTTACAAATTGGTATCTATAGCCAAGGTTATAGAGAACCAGGTCAAAAGTTTTTGTCTGAACTATAACCATTTTCAAACACTGTTTTCACAAATGGGATTTGCGAGGGACATACATACATTACTTGTTTTCTTTCAAGGATATTAGGCTTAGATGTCATGCATTTTTTAGCCATTAGTAGTTTCTAAGTGCTTGCCATGATGATATATAACATATATGAAATATATTACGTATATACTATAAGTCTCTTATAAGTTATAAAAATTAAGATATAACATAGAGACCAACTCTTATAACTAAAACTTATAGTCATTCATACGATCTTTCTTTTAAGTAATACTTCATATAAGCGATTTTTGCATTTTGCAGTAGTTCAGGTCTTCTGCATAATCTGAGGTTACTACACTTACGTCTACATCGAAGCTAGCCGACAGAGCCCTTTTGGGGAGCCGTTGGATGAGGAGATATCTAAGGGAGGCATTCCATGGGTCATCGTATTAGGATACGATGGATTTCTTATACAGCCAGTAGCCTCACCGTCACCTGATTACATACCAGGCACAGAGGATCCACAGACACCTGCCTGTTCTTTCAGGACGAGGATGTGGTGAGCCTTTGTTCATACGGCACATGATCCTGGACTAAGTGCCAGAGCCTATTTACCTGAGTATTACCATTGGAGGATGAGCATAAGTCTTCTAGTTTAGGAGCAGCCTTTTCCTTCTTGATTCAACCTTTACTGCTGAGTCACCGGATTCTCGTTTACTGATGTCAGTTCCTAAGAGGATGTCCAGTGGAGTTACGAGGATGATGAGACAGTGGATGGTCCGGATTGACTATCCTATAGACGGGAAGAGATAATGGAGTGATGTTAACGGCGGAGTACATCTACGGGGATGACGCCTATGATGAGGGTGAGGATTGAAGGACGAGACGAGAGAGGAGAGGAGGAGCACTTAGCTTTCGGCCGACATCTGATGTCTGTTGTACTATCTGATGAGCATGTTTCCACACTGAGGGAAGAACCTAGTTATACCACCACCCTCCATGACATTACTATAAAAACTAGGGGCTAGGATTACCGTCGGTCCTCAGACTTTCCCATATCCCTTTCCTCTGACGCTGAGGTTGAGAGACTTCTGGCCATGCTATCCATCACACATCAACACATATTCACTATTACACCCTTTGCTGGAGCAGCAACCTTGCTATGGCACGGCCCCCACCTGCATACTTCATCCACCACCACCTATGCCATCAACATTACTCCACCCATCTGGGTGTCCAACCCAAACCCAAACACTCAAGATAGCATCCACTCAGCACTTATTGATGCAGTTTTCCTGCCGCATTACATCACTACAACTCTACCACTCCACTACCACCATCTCTTATACATACCTTCCACCTGCTGACCACAGGGTCGATTTTCCACAATTCCGAGCAGCACCTCGAAATGAGGTTGTAGTTTGTCATATAGGCTCCAGATACGAGATCGGGGATAGGTTATAGGTTTGTCAGCACAGTAGATGCTGAAGAGAGGCGACAGGGGATTAGAGATGTTGGGTACGACATTAGGGATACTTGGGTAGATCCGGCAGAGGCAGTTCCTGATGATAGACACTAATGACCGTGGAATGAGGTAAATACTAGGGTCACAGAGCGTGCTGAGGCTCCTTGAGCATGAAACACAGGGATTTGTTCATTGCCTTCTAGAGGAATGCTCAGGATAGTAGGGTCTCGATATTCATAAGAGTTGATATGGAATCGCAGCGGGTTCGTCGGACTTTTTTATGGGGGTTAATAATGACTCTCCCAAGAGACAGTATGGAATAGTAGAGGAGGAGGCATTATGCTTACGAGAGGCTTGGGGCTCACTCGATAGGTTGAGGTCAGGTGTACCCATCTAGGACCTTTCAGAATCCCATGTGATCATGTGTATGGCAAAATATGTGGACCCATCTCAGGCACATCAAGACACAAACTATAGCTGCATGGTACTCTAATTCAGACACCATCATTCAGGTACATGAGACTCTCTTTCTGATGCAGCAATGCTGAAGTTAAGAAGAGTTCGAAGGAGGACTGACCGTAGGCGTCAGGCACAGATGGTAGAGACTCTCCGAGTCATGAGAGACATGAGACGAGAGATGAGTGACATGCAGGCCGAGTTGTTAGCATTGCGAGAGCAGCAGAGGAGAGATAGACAGCCAGCACCAGATGCTAGGATTCCGGATCACCAGGATGCTTTAGTGGATGCGGATAAGTCAGTCTAGAGTGATTTTATGTTATCTATATACTTGCTAGGGTCATGTACAGGCATGTTTAAGTAGTTGGGGTTTTTCCCCGCTAGCATAGCCTTAGATCTTTTGTATTGTATTTTGTGTAATCAGACAACTAATTTATGTAAAATTTTCCAAGTTATGAATGAAATAGATGTGTTATGTTGTACTATATACCTCTCTTGTGTTGTTATCTCATCTATACATTATTATATTCTATCATAATTATGACCTCCGTTTGTATCTTATGTTGTAGACGAACATGGCACCAGCGACAAGTCGAGGACCGTATGCTGACTCATCTATCATCACCAACACAAACATACATGACTACAGAAATTCCATCCAAGCTATGATTGACCAAGCCCTTCGGTGAAACTCCACTAATGGAGATGGAAGCCACAGTTTACACAGGGGGGATAAACCGAGAAAAGGAATGTGCAAACTGCTACGCCCTTGTTACTACGCCAGACTTCATGAAATGTCAACTTTTGATCTTCAAAAGGGACTGAAGGCGTTGTCGGTTGACTCCGGTGGAATTGAAAAGTGGAGTCAGTTTTTATATCAGTGGTGTGTGCTAATGAGAATCAGGTGAAAGTTTGCCACCTCACTCTGTAAGTGCTGCTTTTGACTTGGTGGAATGGTCAGATAAGAACCTTAGGTCCTGAGGCATATGCAATGACTTGGGAAGTGCTCAAGAAAAAGATGACGGACAAGTATTATTCGCAGGGTGAAATCAAGAAATTAGAAATTGAGATATGGAACCTAAAGGTCAAGGGGAACGATGTTCCAGCATACACTGAATGATTCCAAGAACTAACCCTGATATGTACCAAGTTTATTGCCAACGAAACTGAGAAGGTTGACAAGTACATCAGTGGACTTCCTGACAACATTTATAGGAACGTCAAGTCTGCCAGACCCAAGACGTTGGATGAGACTATTGAGTTGGCCAATGACTTAATGGATCAAAAACTCCGCACCTACGCAGAAAGGCAGTCTGACAATAAAAGGAAGGCTGATGATTCATCCAGAAACAACCACAGTCACCAGCAACAACCCTACAAGAGGCAGAATGTTGCCAAGGTCTACAATATGGGGACAGGCGAAAGGAAGCCTTATGGGGGATCCTTGCCCAAATGCACCAAGTGCCACCTTCACCATAATGGCCTGTGCACCTAGAAATGCCACAAGTGCAACAAAGTAGGGCATTTTGCTCGCGATTGTAGGAGTACTAGTAATACAAATGTTGCTAATACTTATAAGGGAATTGGGGCAACCCCCAAAGGAAATGGTTGTTTTGAGTGTGGAGCACCAGGGCATTTCAAGAGAGATTGTCCTAAGCTAAAGAATAAAGATGGAGGAAATGGGAATGCATAAGGCTGGGTTTATGCAATTGGGAATGCAGAAAAGAGAGGAAATGCATCGGGAAACCCTAATGCCAATGTCATCACGGGTACGTTCCTCTTAAATAACCACTATGCATCTATCTTATTCGACACCGGTTCCGATAGAAGCTTTATATCCACTACATTTAGTTCCTTGATTAACATCGCCCCAACTCTATTAGAAAATTTTTATGATGTCGAATTAGCTGATGAGAAATTAGTCAGGATAGACACTATTATACGAGGTTGCACCTTAAATTTCTTAGACCATCCGTTCAACATAGATCTAATGCCCGTAGAATTGGGTAGTTTTGATGTCATTATTAGAATGGACTGGTTAAGAAGATGTCACGCCGTGATCGTGTGCGATGAGAAACTTGTTCAAGTTCCATATGGGAATGAAACTTTGACTTTTTGTGGCAACGAAAGTAGCAACGGGAGAGAATCCCGGTTGACAGTTATCTCATGTTCAAAAGCTCAAGAGTACATGGCAAAAGGATGCCAGGTCTTTTTGGCGCAGATATCCGCCAAGAAAGAGGAGGACAAGTCAGAAGGAAAACAAATAAAGGACGTGCCAATCGTCCGAGATTTTCCTGACGTATTTCCCGAGGACTTGCCAGGTCTTCCTCTGGCTCGACCAGTGGAATTCCAAATCGACTTAATTCCAGGAGCCGCACCAGTAGCTCGAGCACCGTATCGATTGGCTCCATCCGAAATGAAGGAATTATCGGAACAATTACAAGAGCTTTCCGACAAAGGATTCATAAGGCCTAGTTCCTCACCTTGGGGAGCCCCGGTCTTGTTTGTCAAAAAGAAGGATGGGTCATTCAGGATGTGCATCGACTACCGTGAATTAAATAAACTGACAGTGAAGAATCGTTATCCACTCCCAAGGATCGACGATTTATTTGATCAACTTCAAGGATCCAGTATCTATTCGAAGATAGATCTGAGATCAGAATATCACCATCTTAGAGTGCGAGAGCAAGACATTCCAAAGACGGCATTTCAAACTCGATATGGCCATTACGAGTTCCAGGTTATGCTATTCGGACTGACAAACGCACCTGCGATATTCATGGACCTCATGAATTGAGTGTGCAAGCCTTACTTAGATAAGTTCATAATCGTCTTTATTGATGACATACTGATTTATTCAAAGAATGAGAAAGAGCACGAAGAATAGCTTAAGGCAATTTTGGAATTGCTTAAGAAGGAGCAGTTATATGCTAAGTTTTCAAAATGTGAATTTTGGATTCCGAAGGTACAATTCCTCGGTCACGTCATTGATAGCAGAGGCATACATGTAGATCCATCCAAGATAGAATCTATCAAAGATTGGGCATCTCCTAAGACACCAACGGAGATCCGCCAATTTTTAGGTCTTGCTAGTTACTATCGAAGATTCATCAAAGGATTTTTAAAGATTGCTAAGTCAATGATGAAACTTACTCGGAAAGGAATCAAGTTCGACTAGGGTGAAAATGAAGAGAACGTTTTTCAGTTAATAAAGCAGAAGTTATACAGTGCACCAATTCTGGCTTTACCTAAAGGAAGCGAAGACTTAGTGGTCTATTGTGATGCGTCACACAAGGGTTTAGATGTTGTATTAATGCAGAGAGAGAAGGTGATTACTTATGCTTCTCGACAACTAAAAGTTCACAAAAAAAAACCACACCACTCATGATTTGGAACTTGGATCGGTAGTGTTTGCCCTAAAGATATGGAGACACTATCTATATGGAACCAGATGCACAGTGTTCACCGACCATAAAAGCCTACAACACATTCTCGATCAAAAGGAGCTTAACATGAGGCAACAGTGTTGGCTAGAGTTGTTAAGTGACTATGATTGTAATATTCGTTATCATCTCGGGAAGGCAAACATAGTGGCCGATGCGTTGAGCCGTAAGGAATGGATTGATCCATTGAGGGTTTGAGCCTTAGTTATGACAATTGGCTTGGATCTTCCCAAACGAATACTAGAAGCTCAAATTGAAGCCCGGAAACCAGAGAACCTCGTGAATGAAGACGTAGGTGGTATAATCAGAATGGATATACCCAAGGAAAGATTGGAACCACGTGCCGATGGAACCTTATGTTTACACGGCAGGAGTTAGTTACCTTGCTATGGAGACTTAAGATCTATGATTATGCACGAATCCCACAAGTCGAAATATTCTATCCATCCTGGTTCGGAAAAGATGTATCAAGACATGAAAAAGCTATATTGGTGGCCCAATATGAAGGCATACATCGCCACGTATGTTAGTAAATTTCTGACGTGTGCAAGGGTCAAGGCCGAATATCAAAGGCCATCAGGATTGCTAGTACAACCTGAGATACCTGAATGGAAGTGGGATAACATCATGATGGATTTTATCACCAAGCTTCCTAAGTCGTCGGAAGGTTTTGACACCATCTGGGTGATTGTGGATCGACTTACAAAATCTGCTTACTTCTTGCTAATAAGGGAGAATGATCCATTGGACAAGTTGGCAAGGTTATACCTGAACAAGATAGTGGCAAGACACGGGATACCTACCTCAATTATCTGTGATCGTGATGGAAGATTTACTTCGAATTTCTGTAGATCATTTCAGAAAGCTTTGGGTACCGATATTAGTATGAGCACTGCGTATCATCCAGAAACTGATAGCCTGAGCAAGAGAACCATTCAAACTCTTAAGGACATGCTACGTGCTTGCGTGATCGATTTTGGCAAGAGTTGGGTTAAACATTTGCCATTGGCCGAGTTTTCATACAATAACAGTTATCACGCTAGCATAAAGGCCGCCCCTTATAAGGCACTGTATGGTCGAAAATGTCGATCACAGATGTGTTGGGCCGAGGTTGGGGAAGCCTAACTGACTGGTCCGGAATTAATCGAAAAAACAATGAAAATATCGTCTTGATCAAGCAAAGGATGCAAGCAGCTCAGGATCGACAAAAGAGCTACGCCGATCGGAAACAAAAGCCGATGGAGTTTGAGGTTGGGGACAGAGTTATGCTTAAGGTCTCAACTTAGAAAGGGGTCGTACGGTTCGGTAAGCGAGGCAAGCTGAATCCGAGATATGTCAGACCTTTTAGGGTGGTAGCAAAAGTTGGGAAAGTTGCCTACATGCTAGAACTTCATCAAGAGTTGAGCAGAGTTCACCATACTTTTCATGTGTCTAATCTGAAGAAATGTTACGCCGACTAACCATTAGTCATGCCGTTAGAAGGAATTCATGTT
>BQNB010070147.1:19484-30932 GCA_026074375.1 Tanacetum coccineum
AGTTTGTGTAGGAGATTTCAAGCAAAATTCCTGGCGGACTGAAACTTACAGTAATGGGATTATGGACACTCTTACTGTCCCTAAATCTTTTAACCTTTATCTCCTGGAAGTTACGGATGCGTGATTGTTGGAATTTAATAATCTGTTAACCATTAACAACCACGGTATGGATCAAGTTTGGTTCATATGTTTAACACACAATAAATAAACAAAAGGGTAATAGAAACCTAACCTCTTGATCAAATGCTAATGAAACAAAGTGGATAAGCTTCCACCTCTACGAGTGCTCACACAAACACATCTAACAAGCCCGCCCGGATGCTAGTCCAACCTCACGTATAACCCAAACAACACTTGTATACCAAACACCCCTGAATAAAGTACCCAAAACCACTCTTGTATTTAGTACCGAAAATCAGGAGATGAAACCTAGGGTTTCACCGAATTCGGTTCCACCGAATTTGGGTAAAACAGAACTGAAAATGATCTAGCTCAAATTCAAGGTGTTTCTATCTCTTGTCACACCTTGTAAACCAACCTCTAAGCCTGCAATAATACTTGTGGGATCAAATCACACTCGAAAACCCACAAAATGGTTTACCGAATTAGGGCAGAACCGAAATTCAAAGAACCCTAATGAGGGTTTTAGTAAATTGGCTGATTTAATGGAGAGGGAGTGGGAGAACGAATTTCACTGAGTTGTTAGGGTTAGTAGTCGTGTGTTATGAGCTAAGGGAAGAGGTATTAATAGCCTCAAGCCCCTTACTCATGATAAGACTAAAACATTGAGTTTAAGCCTTATCACAACACCTCTAAACCTTATCTCAAACTTCCAACTCCTTAACACTTAGGTACAATGAACATAGACACTCTCTAGAACCCTCCTTGTGGCCGGCTAGCTTATTAGGACAGCCGTAGGGTTTGTCTTAGTCATTTTATGTCCAAACGGTTTACTTAGAAATGTTACGTGAAGTTTTAAACGCACTCTATGTGTTTAACGTGTGTGCCCCCAATAGGCTCACACATTTCTCGTCGTATAGGTGCGTATCTAACTACCATAATCTAACAGCTCCCACTTGTGAGTTGGATTAGCACACAACCCATATAATAACGACGGAAACGTCTAGCAACACTCACATTCGTTGTTTAAACTAGATATGTCTGAGATCAAGTTTCAAAAACATTCTTAGTAGCATGGTTATGTATCTCTTGCTATAATCATCTATTTGTTCAAATACCGTTAAACCATGGATATGGATCCTAACTCATTCCATATAGGTTAACCATTTAGATTCTTGTTATAGAACTTAACACAGATATACCAAATGTAATCAAGAATCATCTTGGATTACCCTTTGGGTGCGGCCACACAATTATCTAATGATTAATTCTGGAGAGGCGCCAATGGTATCATACTGCACATCAAGTGGAGGAACAAATTCTTTGTGGAACACAAGTGTTGTGAATGCTGCTTCACATCACTTCCAATAATAGCATTTATAACTACTATTTTCCGGTTAGCCTTTGACTTAGAATTAAAAAGTGATATCCACACATACCTTGCTTGCATTCTCTAAGTCCAAGGATGACTTAACTAACCATATTCGATATCTTACTTATGACAACGGATCCAAAAGTAAATAATCGAAGGTTGGGGTGTCCAATATGCATCCTTTGTGAATAACATATGAGTTTGGTCAGAACCATCCATATATTCAAAGAATATAACCAACACTCACATTTGTCTTGTGTAACAATATTCCCATATTGTAAACCGACAATAGACATATTCAGACTGATATAATCACTCAAGGATTAAACATGCAAATATAGGATAACAATTATTATATGTATGAATAACAAGTACCACGTATCTTCATTCATCAGAAAGTAAAAATTGTCTTACATCCCAATTATCCAAATACTAAAACAGTTATGCATGAAACTAATTAGCTAGTTGAAGTCCAATGTTTCCAACATTCTCAACTACTTCTTTACAAGATAGCTAAATAGTTATTTGAGTAAATTCTTAATATTTGTTTCAAATTCACAAATTTGTGAAGCATTTGAACGCTATGATGAGTGT
This sequence comes from Tanacetum coccineum, assembly GCA_026074375.1. Taxonomy (NCBI): domain Eukaryota; kingdom Viridiplantae; phylum Streptophyta; class Magnoliopsida; order Asterales; family Asteraceae; genus Tanacetum; species Tanacetum coccineum. Next base: position 21,571 of record BQNB010070147.1, read on the forward strand.
CGTATGTATATTTGCATACTATTGCAAGAATCATAGTATGGAAATGTGACAGTACCTTTTATGAGGTATTTGAAGTCAACAACATACCTATCTCAGACAGTCATCTTTACAGTTTCTTAAAATGTAAAATATTCTTATTCTTTAATGTGTAATGCAACAATGCTCTTAGCTGAGCATATTGGTAGTAAATTTCTCAAAAAGATGAAATTCTACTTTAGACTACTAAGATTGATTACCCCCTAGCATCATGTGTACACAAACAACATTATGCCTTATGCAATTCGTAAACATTTGTTTTCCCAGTTATCTAAATTACTCTCAATTAGATACAGTTGTTATGAGTCATCTAAACACTCTCAACTAGATACTGTTTTTGTTAGCTCATCTTGCTCTAGTGCAAAAGTAACAACCAGTCTCATACACAATATAATATATGCATGATGAATCCTTAGTTACAAGGTTTCCATCCGTGTATTAAATTATCTCAAGTGAAATATATCTATTAAGACTTGCTTCAATGATGTATTGCATTGTGTTGGACTTAATCACCGCATATGATTATATTCATAAACATTTATTCCAAGCTCGTATGTTTTAATTCCTAAAATTTCCAAGTGAAGTTTCATTCCAATCTCAAGGATTAACATGTAGCTTAGATGGAATGATGCTTTCAATATGTTATACAACATATGAATTTTAAGGAAAAAACATAGTGCTCCCACTTGATGTCAGGTGTACTCAAGAGTTATCATAATTTAATCAAAAATCATATTGTGATTAAACTTAAGATCTCAGCTCCTAGATGCATGATCCAATCCACACTTGGATTCTATTATCTTGTATACTTTATAAAAATTATATATACTCATAACCCATTTTGATTACTCACCATCCTCGCAAAAGTAATCATAAAGGAAAGAGTTATAAAACTTAATTGTCTTTTCCAAATATAGACTTATAACCCTCTTGATTACGCACCGTCCTCGCAAAGGTAATCATAAAGGAAAGAGTTATGAATCTTAATTTTTCATGTTTCAGATTCAAGAAAACATGTATGACAATTATTTATCTTTGTATAATTAATGCGTGTAGAAAAGAAATATTTAATCATAGTCAATTGCTTGAGTAAGATTAAAAACTCTTGTCTTCATTCAGGCATTAATATGTATATAATCTTGTCCTTATGAGCCTTTCTTCAAAAGAAACTCATTCTTACCTCACATTTTACTGTTTGGTAAAAGATCAATCAATCTCAAAACATTGATTGTCTTTTAAGAACTGCATCTTATTATTCATAGTTCTAAGATATTTATCAGATCCAAGATGTGATAATTCATCTTATTAGTTAGCAGGTTTATTATGACCCTTTAACTTATATTCCTCAGCATTGATATTAAAATATCACTCCATTGATGAGGCATCCTTGCGGATTTATGAATGAGAGTTACATTATACTTTGGTTCGACATTTTTATGTTTAACCTTAGTATGACATCAACAAGTGAATTCAGAAGGTTATGTATTTTGTTCTTGAATATTTTCAAGATTTATAGATACTCCCACTTACTTTTGTAAGAAGAGATACTTCTCTAAATACTAAGTATTTAAGCAACAACAAATTGTTCTTAATTGGGAAATACAAAACACATTTTAAGTTCTCATCTCTAGCTTGTTAATAATATGCTTCACAAGGTATTAACAAATTTCAGAACTTTAATCAAGACATAATGGGATTCATCCCAACCCATTAATAGATATTGTCTTGAATACCTTCTAGGTTTGAACTATATTGAGTGTATCTATGACACACGCAAATTTCTAACTTTGATAAATTTTGGAGGTAGAGTAATTATAATTATTAAAAATCAAACAATACGAATATAGTTTGTTTCATCACATTAGACATACCATAATCATATGGTATTATATGAGTATTAGAATTATAAGACTCTATCAGAATTCCTTAGATAACTTAATTCTCTTTGGATCAAATACTTGTCAATTGGGTCGAGCCAAATTATATACAAAGTATTTTAAAACCAAGTGCATGCTATAATGTATATATCTTTGAATAGTACAATAACTCTATGTTTAGGAAAGAATTAATGTTGATTAATGCTATTTAATAGTTTCCTAATTATATTATTATCTTCCTTTGTAAGTCATGATCTCTCCCTATATAAAGAGATCATAGACACATAGTTTTGGATATCCAGAAAAGTGTGTGTACACAAAGTGTAGAAGATGTAGACGTCTAGAGTGTTGGTGTAGCCTCAAGGTAATCAAGGTTTTTCTTGATCCCTGTTACAGTTCATGATTAACCGTATTAATTTGAACAAATAATATTGGGGCTTGTGGTGAATGTTTGTAAACCTTGTTAAGATAATATATGGATTCTAAGTTTGAAATATTCCGACCTATGTATCATTATCCCTAGATTAGTTTCTAATACAAACTAGAGCTACAACATCTATGGAGTTATCAGAGGTTTGTCCCCCCCACCCCCCCACAATTGATAATCAGCACGCCTCGTGGCTCTCGATCTAGGATCTACAAGGTTTTTGAAGAAACCCTAAAACCCTAATTTTGTAGAAGAATCGATTTTGGTAAAAGTTTTCTAAGGTTTTGAAGTTTAATTGATGTACAAGGTATGGTTAAAACTGTTCATTTATATTGGTGATGTCTAAGCAGTTAATGTAGCATGTGTTCAAAGAAGAATTGTTTTTGGGCTTTATTACTATTGGGGTTCGAAGTAAATTTTTGCTGCTTGGGCGTATTTGTTAATACTGCTTGGAGATACTTTGTGCCGCCTTCTACATCTTATGCTGCTATTGATATCCGAGAAGAGGTTTCGACTGTTAGCTTCGTTCAAGAAAAGGTAATCTCGAACAGATGGGTGACACACACAGAAGAGTTTGGTGTTTTGATTTGTTACACACACAGGTTCAAGAGTGTTTTTGGATTTGGTTTAAATGTTCTTAAACGTTTAAAAGGCTTGTTTTTAGGTTTATTGAAAAAATTGGTTACGGAGTTTAGTTTGGGTAATCTCTTATTTGAGAATGAAGTAAGTTTTACGAAGGAAGTTTACTTATTTTAATCTGAAATCGGGGTTGGGTGTTGCATAATTTCAATGGATAACTTACTTGAACATTTTACGGTTTATGATTGGGGACTGTGTTTATATCTAGTTTCAGCGGCCAGAGGGTGGTTGGTTTGAGGACAGGTAAACTATCACTTAAAGAGTTGACGTTGTAGTGCTCAGATGTCACACGAAGATGTCGATGTGATAAATTCAAGAGGTGGTGTGTGTTTTAGAGATTGATAGCACAAATTTCTCTACAGCCGTTCTTACAATATAAATATGCAAGCTTAAGTAACAAATTTGGAGATTTTACTTCAGATCAAGTTCGTATATTAAGTGTACTTCATCAGTAATCATACATAAGAGCTACAGAATTACAGATCAAGAAATGGTTAACATATGGAGTTTCATGGAAGCTTATTTGATTAAATGTTTTAAACCATCTACATGCACCACATGGAGGGGAAGGTGCTTTTTACTACTGGCTAGTCATTGTTATCGCTAGTGTAAGTTTCTACTGCTCAAGTTCATTTTTCTTAAGGTGCGTAATAAAGGGCAATTTGGGTCGTTGGAATACTTGGATTAGAAGTGTAATATTGGTTCGTAGTTGTGAAGATCAAAGTTGCATACTTTAGTCTCCTATTTGATGATGACAAAAAGGGGAAAAAGATTTGACGATTTGCAACTTATGGATCCTTGGTGGAATTGCATAGCTTAAGGGGAAGTTTTCATTCGTATATTAACTTCAAGGGAAGTTCGTGCTTATTTGGTTTTGTCATTATCAACTAGGGGAAGATTGTTGGGAATTATATTTGAGTTGATAAGACAAAACAAGAATGAAACAAGAAGGACTTAAAAGACAAAGGAGGAATTCTTCAAAAGATGTAAGATTTCAGAAGATCTACTTAAAGAAGGAAACAAGAACAACATTAATGACTTGATTAAAAGGATAAAGACATTAATTGTTGATAGGAAAGAATTAATGTTGATTAATGCTATTTAATAGTTTCCTTATTATATTTAATATCTTCCTTTGTTTGCCATGATCTCTCCCTATATAAAGAGATCATAGACACATAGTTTTGGATATCCAGAAAAGTGTGTGTACACAAAGTGTAGAAGATGTAGACGTCTAGAGTGTTGGTGTAGCCTCAAGGTAATCAAGGTTTTTCTTGATCCCTGTTACAGTTCATTGATGTAACCGTATTATTTTGATCAAATAATATTGGGGCTGTGGTGAATGTTTGGTAAAACCTTGTTATGATAATATTGATTCTATGTTTGAATATTCCGCCTATGTTATCATTATCCTAGATTAGTTCTTAACAAACTAGAGCTACAACGATCTATGGAGTTATCAGACTCCACACATAATAATGTGGTATTCTATGAGTATTCTATGAATATTAGAATTGTGAGACTCCATTGGAATTCCCTAGATAACTTAATTCTCTTTGGATCAAATGCTCACCAATTGGGTCGAGCCAAATTGAATAGAAAGTATTTTTAAACCAAGTGCATGCTATAACGTATATATATTTGAATATTACAATAACTCTATGTTCATATGTTTCAAGAAAACAGAACATGTCAAGTATACGCTATAAGTCTTTGAATAATTCAAGGACCTTATTATTCATGTGTTAATCAAGAAGACGTAACAATGTTACTACTTACTTTATGTTATGAGTAATTGATAAAATCAAGGACTTTATAATTATGTCTTAACAAGAGCATAATTATACTAACTAAAGTAATTATGAACGCAAACTCTTGAGTTCAATAGTAATCTCAAGTTAATTTAATACTTCAAACTTATGATTATTATTATTTAACCATAATTATATTGACTAAAACATGTAGTCAAAATGTTGAAGTCGCTTACTATTATATCTTGACATTTAATTGTAATAGGACAACAAACATCTTGTGTATTTAAGTCCTAGTAAAATGATTAGCTTCCTTACCTTACGGTCAAGAGAAACCAATAATCATATCGTTATATTCTTTGCACACACTTAAGATTTCTCCCACTTGTGTATGGGACAACATTATTTAATACAATACGACACGCGCTCGAAAGTATAAACAATATGATAGTGTCATAGATATTACAAGTAGATTTCAAACCATAACGTTTAATAAGGAATTGTGGATTATTATTCTATAGATAACTTTTCGAAAAGCAACATTGGAAAAGCAACGGGTTATCTATAAAATAAAATGAAATTTTTCTTAAACTACGGTCGTTCATATTCGGAAAGTAATGAATTATTTCAAAGCGAGCTAGAAATAATATGGGCAACTAACAAGGAAATAAATCTTGTAGCTTCCACTGAACTAGACATCATAACATGAATGTCTCAGTAGTAAAACGCAAAGCTCCCACTGGATTTGTTAACATTGTAAGTGTTACATTACCAGTAGAAAGCAAATAGCGATTTATTTACTTTCCTATTCTCTTAGAATGCCTATAAGTAGCAATGTACTTATGTATTGAACAGAGTATATGATTTCTACTTATGTAGATGAGGGACTACCATTCAAAGCTTCATTAACTGAACAAATTTAGCATGCAATTCCTTCTTAATCGGTCTGCCTAGCCACAAGGGTGTTTAGCACTGTAAGAAATGAAATGAGTCCAAGAAAATATGCCTAGAAGATCTGCTTAGTAATTTTCTTTACTCATTGCGGTTTAAACTCGTACATCGTAACAAGTGCAAGATGTCATTATTTTGGTAGCTATAGACAAAATGTACTCTAGTTACACAAAGTAATTTATCTTTCAAAGATTTCAGAGCCGGAAGAGGGTAATGAAAGATCAAAAGTGAGTTTAAATATAATTGATAATAATTCAATTATAACCCTATCTTATTCTTGTGAGCCAATGAGAAGAGATAAGAGTAAGTCTCACTCTTCTTACCAGGAAAAGAGACTATGTTTGTCTTTTATGAGAAAACAAACTTTCGTTTATGAAATTATGTTGCAATAACACAATTATTCAGAACATAGAAAGTTTAATTTAGTATTTTTGATAATTAAATTTTTAATAGCATTAACTACCCAATTAATTTACTAATTAAGACTAAGATCCAACTTGACCTCCCACTTATTAACAAAGGTCTGACCAATACGAAAACAAGTAGGGCAAGAGGTAAGCGACGAGCGTTAATTGCATTTGATGCAACTCTTAGATTTATGAGACCGGTCTAGACATTAGTAAACACGTAATAATGTCAAGAGCATGTTTAGTTCTCATCTTATGCCTCGAGCACGAGGTCTGACCAGGACTACCCGATTTAAGTCTACCAAGCAAGAACGCGCAAAAATAGTTAGAGGTCTGACCAGTGAACCGTAATTGCCATGGGTTGGAATGACCCTGAGGTCTGACCAGAGCGGCCAAGCCAAATGCACGTGTTCTTGGTTGGATGGCATTGACTTAAAGTTTAACTATGGGGTATACACATAAAAGTGTCAAAAGCGTGTACAAAGAGGCATGCAAAACAACTTTGTAGCACTAATTTTAAAAACCTTTTATAAATGACATTGTAGTGATACATTGGTTCTCGGTAACTCCAATCGAACGCACAAAGAAGCGGAGAACCAGGTCAGCGCGAAGCTTATTAAAAACCTGGATTCTTTAGGAATATCCTCCTTAAACTTCTCTTATAGTTTGTTCTAGTGGATGAGCCGTACTTCCCAATAATCCATAACGTCCAGTTTTTAATTATTCTTGAAATCAAGTTTCATAGTTTAGAGTCTTATTAATTTTCTCAAAATCAAATTTTGCACGAAACAAATAATAGGTCACAATGAACAAGTATTTAGGCGTGTAATTAATAGACTAGTTTTAATATCATCTTTCACTTTGAGTATTAGTCCGTATTGCATACATATTAGGCGCGTAAACGAGTAAACAAGTAATATTATGCACATAAGAAGACAAATACAAGAGATGACATTAAATTTAACAAGTAAACATGTAAAATCCGAGTTCTCAAGCGAGTCTTCCCCAATTGGAGAACCATAAGACCCTCACTAGGTTTTTATCAATGTGCCTAGATCGCCCCTTCATGACAAAAGTGATTGAGTAGGTCTTATGGCCGGAAGGATAGACAAAATCAAACTAAATATATAAAAGATATAGTTTTCAAAAATAAAAGATTTTAATTACCATAAATACAAATCAAGATCTTTTAGATATATAGTGTGATCTACAATAAAAAGGGAACAAATCTACTAAATTAACAATTTAATTTAATTCCTTTTTAATCTATATTAACCATTAATAGTTTTCAAGATCTAGTATAAAAAGGAAATAAATTTACTAAATTAACAACTTAATTTTATTCTTTTTAACCTATATTAACACTTAATAGTTTTCAAGATCTAGATCTTTAAATTTTATTTAATTATGGAAAGGACTTGCATAATCTTTTCCATATTTGCAAGAAAACAATAGATAAAATATAAAGCACAGCAGATCAAGCATATGAATTAAATCTAGGCGCGTACAATTCAAAACATGATATAATTTAAAACGTGTAACCCTAATGCCAAAATGAGTTGGCTCGTGATGCCACTGTTGGGATTTAACAAACTAGGTAACCAAGTTAGCTACGAGTACGCAGCGGAATAGATCTAGTTTTAGTATATAGATTAACACATATAAATTATTCAAGTAATTTACTAACCTTTTGTTTATTGAGTTAAATCAATAAACGAACACCTGATCTTGATCTTGAAACGAGTGATTAAATTACCACCTCTATGGTTGCTCACACAAACACGTCAACCAAGTATGAGTCGATTGCTAGTCAACCTTCACGAACCAAACACCACGTGTTGAATCAATAACCAAACGCACCCTTGTGAGCTTGTATCGAAAACCAAACAACTAGTGTAACTTGAACCAAAAATCAAGAAACCCTAAGATGGGTTTTGTTGTCGAACTAAGGAGAACAAGGAACTAAAAACCCTAGTGCGGGTTTGGTGTTCTTGATAAAACATGATCGAACAAAACCCATAAGGGTTGTTTGTATATGCCAATCATAAGTCAAGAAGAAAGGGATAACACATGAATGGTTTTACATGCATATATATAATATAATATAATATCCATGCATATGAAATTATGACATATCATGCGAACAGCTTCTGGTAAAGTTCATGCGAATGATAAGGCATTATATTTAACGTCGTATGACTTTTAGGGAGATATTTAGTCGACTGACTTTTGGATTAATGTCGTATGTATGTTTAGGATGGGATCTAGTCAAGTTTTTAAGGGTTAGGGTTGGGTGTTTATATAGGCACCAAACCCTAGTTCTAGATAAACTAGGATACCCTTAATTATTTATCACAATACAACTATAATCCCTTATCTCCAAAATTGATCCCAAACCCCCCTCTAGAAGCTTAGAGAGCCTGTCACAAAAGGACCCCCATAAGGTTCAGGTTTTGTCAATTTTATTCCCTTTAGTTCATATTTAAATATTTGTTAAGCTAGTTAAACAATTAACGTAATTAACAACGATTTAAATAATTATCGTGAAGTAAAACATACTCTAAGTGTTTAACGCGTGTGCCCCCAATAGGCTCACGTATTTCTAACGTATAACTTGCAAAACTGACTAACATATTCCAACAAAAATAACAGCACGTATTGGAAAAAGTTGTTCCGCACAAGAGGAATTAACATATGATAACAATATTCCTTGAGTATGCGTTTTAGTTTCAGTACTCATTTTTATTAATCCGTGTTCCACGCTAAGCTTTTGGAGAATTTTCACATATACATACGAGGTTCCAAACAATCATAGGCTGCACATATAATAGGTTTCTACACAAGTATCATGCTATGTAAAGTATCACAGCTCTACATGGGTTGGAACAATATATTTATACCAAACATCCATGGTTTAGAACACCACACATTTGGAGATATAGTAAGCATTTCCCAAAAGCAAAACCAAACTCATAATATGAAACAACACACATTCAAACAAGTGCATCAGTATCATTCAAAAAAGTGTTGGTAAGACACGCGAGTAATTTTCTACCAAAATTACCAAAGCATGAAAAACGAAGAGACAAAGCTTGATAACCACCCAGTTGTTTGTAAAACACATCTGGAAGAGTTACATAGCAAAGCACTCTCGCAATTTTATAAAATAAAGAAAAACAAGACGGGAAAATGATGTATCCTTGTACAAGTACCCATGATGAACTACTATTGTTTGTCTCATACATGGTTAAAAGCAAATGAGGAAGGGCAACGG
>BQNB010070148.1:0-33228 GCA_026074375.1 Tanacetum coccineum
CTTATATTGTCAATAAGACGAAGTTAAAAACAAAGCAAAGCATGATTACAAAAATAATTCAAACATAAAAGAATAAACGATAAAGAATAAAAATACAAGACACTCCTAAATGCAGGAAATATAAATATTGGGTTGCCTCTTAAGAAGCACTTTTCTTTATTTACGAGTCTACACGTCCTTACATGTCATATAAGTGATCCAAGTCGATGATCTCCCTTGGATCCTCCCTTTCAGAGAGTTTTCTAGAAGTAAGGACTGATTGGAGGGTTTTGGTGAATTCTTCTCCATCCGGGTTAATCAACTTAATCTTGGCATGCCATGCCCCGTCTACATTTTTGGGTGGTTTGTCCTAGTTGATTGGGCTCTTTATTAGATCCTCAGACCCCCACATATTTATCTTAAGGTTTATGGGTATAACCCCTAAGAATTCCACCATTCTTTTAAATAGTAGGACGTCCTTAAAGGGATTTATCTCGACATCTCTAGCTATTTCCTATTCTCTGAGAAAATGACAGTCCAAGAAGTCCTTCCTAGCATAGTAAGGGGTTCGTGCACCCACACCATTTGAGCTAGGTTGTGGTTTGTATGAATCCCTTTTTCCTAGTGTGGTCTAATTGGGAGCTTCCTCTTGACCTAGTTCAATTCCTTTTACTCTGAACACTGACCTAGTGATCCCTTCTCCTACCGCAATTTTGGCTTTCCTATAATCTATAACTACATTGGTGGTTGTTAAGAATCCTCTCCTACAAGTAAGGGGGTTTCAGGATCCTTTTTCATATCAATTACGTAAAAGTCGATTAAGAGTTTTAGTCTTCCTGTGTGGACTTCTACATCTCTAAAAATTCCAATAGGATAAGACTTGGTTCCATCTGCTAACCCAAAGACATGGTCAGTTTCCTCTAATAGTCTGATGTTGAGCTTTTTGAAGAGGTATAACGGGATTATGTTTATGCAAGATCCTTAATCAGCTAAGGTGTCGAAAGGTTTGGAGTCCCCTAGCCTACAAGGTAGAGTGAATAATCTGGGGTCTTCCATCTTTTTAGGCATCTCGCTTTGGATAAATGCGGACCCATATTTTCCTAGCTCTAAGCTCTCCACGTATTTGTCTAGAATTGCATTGTACAATTGGAAGCAAGAGCAAAGACTTCGAAAACTGGTCGTGAGATCAAATCCATTAAAAAATTTATCTTTTAAGGTTTGCTCGGGTTCTTCAGTTTGTTGTGTTCTAATTTTCGTGACCAGTTGTGGCTGGTCTTTTTAGGGATGATTTGTCTCTTTGGAACACTTTTTCAATGCATTGATCGAATTACGAGAGATAGATATTACATATGGGATCATCTGTATGGTAAAGAATGAGTAGACAAAACAAAAGAGTAAAGTTTAACATTCAGTTTCGGTTCTTAACCGTAAGTCGCTAGGAAGCGCTCTTTGTTATTTGATCGGTGAGGCCTCAGATAAAGTGTTGATTTGTTGTCGTCACGCGTTTGTTGTTGTTCAAAATCGTGCTTCAAACTTGGACAAATCGAAGCCGGATACCATTAGTTAAAGTTCGCTGGAACTCTAGGAGAGGTCCTGAGTTCACCTGGGAACGTGAAGATTCGTTCAAACAAAAATACCCACAGCTTTTCACAAACCAGGCTTCGTCATCCACTACAAGGTCTTAAGCTTTGAGGACAAAGCTCTTTTAACGGGTGGAGACTGTAACATTTCTCAATTTCAGGTCATTTTACGACTCTATTATTCTTGACTATTTATTTTAGTCCGATACGCGTTTACTTTTAATTTAACCTTTAAGCTAAATCGCGTAGACTAGAAATAATTATTTAACGTAAACGGTCACCAAATAAATTAAGGTTTACGTCAAGCAAGTGTTATATAATTATTAGGAAGATAATTATTGACTTTGCGCATTTTATTTTTATTGGTCACGTAAAAGGCTTACGTTTCGCAATAAAATACATTTAGACACACCTCGGAAATACCTAGACTTACCTAGACTCAAACCAATACCCACTTTTAATCCTTAAACACAAAATTTATGCAATGCTTGTGTTATTAGCTCATGTTGGCCGAATATGGGTAAGAATAACCCATAAACCATTCGTCCCTTATACTTAATCATCTAGAAAATCTCCCTAATGTCCCCTAAGTACATGTACAACCTATGTTTAATTAAAACATGTACTAATTATCTCTAACTAGCTTATTACTCAATGGTTAATAACCACATTTGATCCTTTGTTCCCTCTTTGATACCCACGGCTAGAATCACCCACACACAACCCATAAGATTTCAAATCTTAACAAAGCTTGTACATATATCTTGTAATTAAGAATGTACTAAGTAGTTTAGCAAAATACCATTTGAGGCTAACTAAAAACCTCAAAACCACTACTTAGGGCTCATTTTTGGTTAGACAAAGACTAGGGAAACTAACTAGCTCTTAAGCCTATAAATACTCACTTAAACTTAACTTTAAAGCATTTCTTACAACTCCTCAATCAAAACCATTCATATTTCTCTCATTTACATTTGGTTCATATAATAGCCGAACCCAAAACACTTTGTCACATTTTGCTTCTAAGCATAAGGAGTACGAGGACATAGGAGGAATAAATGAGCCAAGGTTGGGTTATTGGATAAGCTTTGAAGCTTAGGGTTGGCATACATTTGGGTTATACGATTTGGTTTAACTACATGATACACATTCAAATCTCTAGGACCCTTGTAAGTCATATTAAGCCATTCATGTCCATAACTCTTTCGTATTATATGGTTTCTTTGATTTCTAGTCGAATGGTCACGTTAGTTTGTAAATAACAAACTAACATGAGCGTATGCATGCTAAATGCAAAACATGCGTGTTATACGCATATTCATACGTATATTATCTCTTGTGTGGTGATAGGACATGCTAAAATGTGATTTAAAATGAGCTAAGCCTTAAACGTTTCATTTAAATGCAAAGATGGAAACTAACTTGAAAACTATCACATATACTCGAAACCTATACATTAACTTTTCATGAAAATGAAATGGCATGGTTTAGGAAAGAGAATACGAACCTATAGAATGAATGCATGTGATAAAATGGGATTAAATAATGCTAAACAAGTTTGATTTGGTGCTAGTGATCCTAACGAGCCTTAATATCATTAACGTGTCACTAATGGGCCTTGTTGGGCCAAACAGTCCATTAACGGATGTTAATGGGACCAACAGTCTGTTAGTGGGGAACCATGGCTTATTATTAAGCTCACTTGAGCTTATAGAGGGGTTAGGGAACTTATTAAACTCGTTGGTTAGTAAAACACAAATGGAAACCCTTAACAGGCCATTAATGGACTCGTTAAACCCAAACAGGCCCAACAGACCGTACCTTGGAGACCACAGCTTATTAATAAGCTCCACAAGCTTATTAAGAAGTCCAATAAGCTTATTGAAATTACATGGACCTTAATATACCATAGAAACTTAACCGAACCCTCGTTGGGCTTGACAGCCCACTACCGTAGCTGAAGTAGGCCCATAAGCCACAAATAAGCTTGAACAACTTATTTGAGAGCTTATGCAGCTTATTGAGTTATTTATGAACTTAAAGAGGCTAATGTACCTCAATGGACCAAGCTTAACTGTTTAAAATGTTATTCGGGTTCTTATTGGACCCGAAAGCCCATTAGCGAGGCTTATTTGCTTAATAAATAATCCGAACAATAAAACAGACCCATAAGTGCTTATTTAGCCTAGAACAATAAGTTGAACATGTTATAAAACATTAATGTACCCCTTTGATATCTTTCGGGTTAGAGTTATTGGGCTAGCGAGCCCAATAAGCTCGAATAAGCTAAAATTTGCTCATCCGAGCTTATTTTTTAGCCAATAGTTTTAAATAAGCTTAATGAGGGCTTATGTGCCTTTGAAAACTAAATTAGACCTTTAAATTGCTTATTGGACCTTAACGGGCCCAATAAGGTCCAATAAGCCTAAATAAGCTCATACGAGCTTATTTATAAGCTGACACCCATAGTAACGTCCTACTAGTATCTTTTGGTTGACCTAGTAAGACTCAAACTAACTTCACAGTACTAAAAGGTGCATCAAACATTATCCTTCAAAGTTTTCCCAAAACACGCCGACTCATATCATCTGTTAGAAAACCACTCTGTACCAAATCTCTTCATCCAAACGTGTAAAATTATGTAAAGACATTCTCATGAGTAATCTTCTTAAGCATGGCTCCCAAGCTCGTAAAGAACCTTATCTGTACCATTTTCCCTTACTATTGATATACAATAAACAACACCTTTCTTGCCTTGCTTGATGATCTTAAAGCTCGCCTATACTAAGGGGATTTAACAGCTACAGTGAACGGAATAATTGAGCATTTATACCGAAAAGAAACATCTCTTCACTATCTTCATCTTTTTCAGCTTTCATCCTTAGCAGTGTGTATCCCTTTCCTTGCTATCTGTTTCCTTATTTTTCCCCCATTTTCTTTACAGGCTCTGTTTTCCTTTTCCTCTGTAGATTGTGCATCTATATCATCAATCTTTACCTTTTAGTAGTTTTTTTCTGAACTCATCACCAAATCTTGTCAACTCAGCCTTTGTAGCTTAAGACGTCATAGGAACAAAAGTATCAACAAGCTTAACCCAGCTTATCAAATTTCTTCTTTAATATCCTCAAACTTCCAACTGTCTTCAACTGAGATATCATCATCTTTCCTTGATTCATCAATAATTTGACATATAATTCATCCACTGTGACTGAGTCAAAGCTCAACTTTCTATTTTCTTTTGCCCTTCTTCTGCAAAGTACTTCTTTCCATTGATTATACTAAGGTCCACCATACTCTTTGCAAAGTCTCTTCAGACATATCTTTTGGCTATAACACTTTTTGCTAACTCTGCATTTGGCCTCAAGCTTAGCTCTATAGCAACCCAATCTTCTTCATAAAATTGTAGAGGCTTCAAACTGAACTTGAGCTTTTCTTTGCTTTGTATGCTCAGTTAACTCTTCTTCTCTTCTGCAATCTTTTAGCCAATTAGCATACCAAAGAACTAGTTTGGCGGTTTCTTCTTCCTCTAGATTGTGCACAATCTATGACTTCTGCAAAACCAATTCTTCTTGTTGAATTGTTCTTTAGTTCTTTTGGGAGCATGAGTCTCTTCAACAATCATTGGAGCGTTCTTCCTTATGACCTCTGATCAGAACTAACTTGGACCACTACCAGTACTAAATCCTAAGCCACCAGTATTAACTAAGCCACTAGTATTAACTTCTTTAAAGCCAGTACTAATGTCTTCAAATTCTTTTCCCTTAAACTCTTTTCTCCTCTTGTATCTTTTACCCTTATCAACTGATTTTGACCTCTGAGAAGCAACCTTTGACAGAGTTTTAGTTGCTTCCAAGGTTTAGTAGGAGTAACAAAATAAACTAGAGGATCATCATCAATGTCCTTAAATATCCTCCCCTGATCCTCTGGTTCTTCATCCTCTGATGTAGTCAGAACCACATTTCTTCTTTTGAGAATATTTTCCAATTTCTTGACCTTCATGTGCCACTTCATGCAATAGGCTATCCCATGGTTTGCTTAGACTGCTTAGCTCTGTCTCCAAACTATCAACTTTGATGGATGCATATGGGAACCATATAAAGGAGGTCTTCTACTGTCAAAGATCTTGCCTCTGGCACATGAGGGTAAGAAGGATCCTGAGATTGTGGAGTGTCAGGTTCCTGTCTTGGTAGGAGTAGTTGGTGTTTAGTGGATGGTTGTTCAAAGGTATGCTTAGTGGGTTCAGGTGAAGATGTCTCAACTTGGGAAGGAGGAGTGTGAACAAAATCAGATGATGAGCCATGAAGTTCAGTTCTTTAGTTTCTAATTCTTGATCAGTGGTGGGGTTCAAATATATGTTGAGAGGTAGAGGTATCGAGCATTTGGTGGGTGTTGTGATTCATAGGCTTCTTCTAGTGGTTCACTCTGTTGTCATCATGTCCGGCAATCATTTGTATCTAACAATGGGTCTATTCAAGCCCAGCAAACCCCTTATTAATGTTCCCGGAAAAAAAAAAAACTTTTTAGTAATTGACAGCTAAATAAAGATTTGTGTTAGCGGTTTAGCTTCCAAATCATTGATAAAAATCGGGGATAAGCATTAGAAACCTTTTTTTACTTTTTGTATACAATGCCCGTACGCAGGAAAGGCCGAGACACCGGCGGACCTCTACGAACCCCCATGCTTACAAAAATCATTTTATAAAAATTATAAGTTCTTTCCAGTAGATAGACCAGATTAGCGCGTAGCAATTTTGCTACCAAACTGATCCCATCCCTCGCCGCAGGTCCCCCACATTTAGAACTTATACAATGTAAAAATGTGGTTTACCATAAAATTTCCAATTATAGGGGTTAAAATGCTTTTTTTTTTTTCCAAAAAAACGTAAAATATTATCTATTGGATACCCCAAATTAGCCATCCCCTCAAAAATTTTAGCATTAATGAACTCAGTGATACCATTTTCATCTGCGAGTTTAAGTTTATTTCTAACAGATGATTCAGAAATTGTGTATTCATCGGTATCAATTATGGCTTTTAATTCTTGTTCCCCATTATCAAGTGTTATGACAGTGACAGTCTGCCAAAACTGTTTGATTACAGAAACATAGATAGTAGGATTATGTTCCAAGGCATATACCTTATTGTGGTTGGCCTGTTAAGAAAATTAAAACTGCTCAAAACCTGCACTTCCTTCATGTTTCCTTAAAGAATCCCACCTGATTATGCTTTGGTACGAAAGCCATTGTAGTAGAACGGTCGCGATTCTTGGTGATTATCAACTGGGTTTGAACAGCGCGTTTTGGTAACTTAGTACTGATTGGAACTGTTAATTGACTTTATATGAAAAATAATGAATTTCAATTATCCCTATTTGACCCTCCGACAAAACTAGCTCTTTTTAATGAAGAAAACTATTATGTCAGGTGAGATAAAACTAGTTAAATAACCAATTATGTATCATATCCGCCTTAATATCCGTCGCAATTTTAGCTCAAAAAGACAGGTTATATTTAGAGAAAAGTTAATGGTTGTAGAGGACCAAACATACTAACGACTAGTTATCTAGTAATTATTATTGGCCTACCAGTACTTAAGTCTGGTCAACCAATATTAACATTTGATTGTCAAACTAAACAATAACATACCATGAATAAACATTGTGCCTAGTGACCATACATAAATCTGGTCAGAGCCAAGATGGAACAGAGTGCAAGAAGTGCCGGGGGGAGGACGGGGGACTATGGGACAAAAGATCGTGTAGCTTATGTTACGTGTCTCTGGAGCTGCGAGAGGGAGGAGGATGCCTCGACCGGGGCAGCGGATAGGGGGACGGAACTTGTCACTTATGGAAGTGGAAACAGTTTTAACCTGGTTGGCTTTGGAGCAATTGGCATTTAAAAGATGAAACAAATAATATTAAACAAACAGAAGTATTGTGCGATATACATAGTGATGCGTGGTATTGTCAATTGTGTAATTTTGGTAGGTTTACACTGTTAATCCTGTAAAGCTGTTATGTTAAGTTCGCCAATAGAATTGTTAATTACTGAGTTGGACCAGAATTAAGTCTGGTAGGCCAATGTTAATTCCTGGGTTAGCTTTTGTTAGTGTCGTGACATCATGTTTTATATGGTTGATAATCCAGACTTAAGCCTGGTTGGCAATTAAATAATACGATGTCAGGATATTATAGGTGTGGGAACGTGGTCTGGGTGTAAACTGTTTAGGTCGCCACATCTTTTAACTGATTTCTCTATAATCCAAGGTATATCCTGAGGGTACACTCAGCGCTACAGTCCCTATATCGCCGCTTCGCTATCCAGCTAATTGCGAGGATTGTTAAGCGGATAATGAAACAGAAATTGGTATTTTCCTGTTTTATCTCACCTACAATAGTTTTCTTCATTATAAATGAGCTATTTTTGTCGGTGAAGGGATAATGGAATGCAGGTGGTTTTTCACATATAAAAGTCAGGTGCATTTGCCAATCAGTGACTCAGGTACCAAAAAACCTGACGGATGGGAGGGACACACATTATGACAGAGATGTATGCATACTAAGGACCTTAAACACCAACCTAAGTATCAAGATACAAGGACCTATATGCAGTTTTGTTGCATACCTTTACGCTTTATACATCTGTTGACGAGCGGCAGTGACTTCACAGCATACAAATAGATATGAGACTCTTGAGGATGGAGACTAGGAGTGGTCATTTTGTTTCATCTCTGTCTTTCTTGAGAAGTAGAGCAGTATAGACATTATAGTGAGATAATGTTGAGAGAGAGAGAGAGTGTAGACATAGTGACGTGCGATAAGACTAGTACTGCATACATCATAGTATGGACTAATGGGACTTAGGCAATTTCTTGTGGGAGATATGATATGATAGATACAATTATGAAGCTTATACCATTGTGGTACTTTTGTTTTGAATTACACACACACATACATTATTACTTCTGTCTCTGTAGTCGCTGAGTGGTTTTCTTTGGATGATATTTCACTCTTTATTATAGTGTGGTATATATATTGTGTGTGTGTGAAGATGTGAGAGGTAGATTGGGAGGTGTGAGGAGGGTGGGAGTTGGTGTTGGGGGGGGGGGGGGGCGCCGGAGTACGTCATGTTGCGGCGGGGGGTATGAGGGGATATAGTATGATCTTTTAGAAATAGACTCAGGGTTGGAGTAATGGAGGGATTAGAGATGAGACACACAACACACATTGCGGCGTGTAGGTGAGGGATGTGGTGAGTCTGGAGCAGTGATAGTAGTAGACAACGTGTGACGGTGGTGTGTTAGAGTAGAGAGCTAGGCTAGTGTTATCTAGTATGACTGGAGAGGCGATATATAAGAGTGTGTGGGCGGGTTATTTCATCACATTTGGATATATTGATAGTTAGATACACTTGGGATTATTATGATTACTCGGATGTGAGGATAGTATATGATGTCTCTTGGGCTATATTATATTGGTGTTAGTGGTATATTATGGGGTGATTTAGTGATGTAGTTGTCGGTTGTGAGGGAGTGAGTTAGGTTCTATGGATGTGAGGGTTGTAACTTGCGAGTCTCTATTGTCTCTGTCTGAGGTAGGTGTAGCACATGGGATCTTGGCATATTCTATAGCACGCTTCTGGGGAGTTATATGGGATAGTGAGGTGGGTATGGTGGTGAACATTGGGGTTTGTGTATTGTGATGTGAATTGTTTTTATTTTGAGAGTACATAAAGAATGTAAGTTTGTAGTGTCGGGTCTTATATGAGTGGGGGGGCGTGTAGACACGGTGTGTTTACGGAGGGGGACGTTGTGTGTTTTTCAATAAGTGCTTTGTGGGATTGTGTCACTGTTTTGTCTTTTAAGCACAGCGAGTTTTGTTGTGGGGGGGGAGTTGGTGGGATGGGGGAGGGGGGGGTGACTTTTAGTTGTTATATGAGGGTCTGGGAGTTCGACAGAGTGTAGATTTGGAGTTCAGGTATTATCTATATAGTGGGTAGGTAGTTTTGTTGTTTTTGTCATTGTTAGTATTTTATGAGGTTGTGTGTTGTGGGATTGAGGAGGTGGTGAACTGATTTTTGTAGAGTGTGTTGCTCTTTATGCGGAGGAGTATGACAATACAGGATGGAGGGGGTGTATGGTGGTTTTTAAGTGGTTAGGTCTATATATATATCTCTAGAGTGGTTTATTTTAAATTAATTGAAGAGTTTAAAGAGTTAAGGAGAGGGAGGGAAGTGTATGGTGTAAGAATAAAGGGTGGATTGGTTGTGTGGTGAGGGGTTGAGTGTGGTATTTAGATGGGGAGGAGTTAGTGTAGTGTGTGTGGGGGAGATGAGTAGATTTGTATTGGGGTGGGAGGGGGGGGGGGGGGGGGGGGGGGGTTGGGTATATTGTGGGTAGATTGATGTTTTTGAAGTGGATTATTCTACAATGTAGTACATGGGTTATGTGAATGTGCTATAGTTAGACATAACTAATATTTGATGACGGACAACTGAGAAGTGATAAGGTGAGTGACATTCTCAGAGACTCGAGGAGACAGATAGAAGATAGGGTAGATTGAGTGGTAGAGGTATAGGAGGATATGTAGATTATTACACTAGAGATAGATTCACAGAGTGGATGAGAGATATGGGGAGTGGATAGGTTACTCTTATCTATTTAGGATATGTTTTTTGTATTCAGTACGAATAGTCAGGGTTAGATGGGGTGATATGTGACTCTTGAATTAGATTAGTAGTTATGTGTGCAGTGCGGGAGCGCGAAGTTTTGTCTATAATAGTTAAAGTGGATTCATGGTTAGTGATAGTATGGGACGCGAGATGGATGTCTGGTCTACTATTATAGATGAGCTTACACAACGTCAACATGTTGTTTCGTCTCTGATGGGAGTGCTTTCTCGCTATTTCTTAGACATATGTTTAGTAGTAGTAATTGTGGGTATGTTCAAAGGTTAATGGGGTGGTGATTGGTTGTATGGGTGGTGAAGTGGGGTGTGGGTGTGGTTTAGCAACAGATTATGGTTATAATTCACACGCTCTGAGAAAATTGAGTCTTGAGTAGACAGGACAGGCATTAGATACGGAGATGTAAGATATAGGAGGGCTATTTATTTTGTACATGGTGGCATATATATTGAGCGGTTGTCTTTATCGTTATTACTTACGATCTCTCTGGGTATTAGATTCTGTGTTGCATCTATGGCGTTCATCTATTGGACGGGGGGAGTCACAATTGTATAGCGTCTCGCAGTATGAACTATGTGTGTTTCTTCGAGTATCTAGATCATGATTGGAGGTGTTGCGGAGTCGTTATAGATGGTGACGGAGGTAGCATATAGGTTGGTGTGTACATTAGGTGGGGGGGGTATCGATGGTCTAACATGAGTTGTTGTGTGAGCGAGAATTGGGCATTTTTATAAAAGAACATTGGGGTGGGAGGGGATGTATCTCTAGATGTCATCCATAGCTACTTGATATACAGTATTAGATTGGTTACTTATGTACACTTAAGTCACACATATTTATGGTTCTGGAGTGAGCACACTCGTCTACATGTGCAGGTGTCAGTGGGGAAGATAGAGGGATGGGAGACACACACACGTGAGTTAATAATGAATGTGGACAGTATGAGGGGGGCATTCTTGAAGTGTGGTTTTGGGTTGTGATTTTGAAGAGAATATATACTAGGAGGGAGTGGTGTGGTACGTTACAATTAGTAGGATTTTTTGTGAGCAACAAGTGTGTGCAGTTTAGTATGTCTTGTTGATTAATGTACAGGTGACGTTGTTGATTGGAAATGATTCGTAGAGAGTTAATCTAGTACGATGGGCATGATGTGTATAGTGAGTCATCTATGAAGTGTATGGGTCTAAGGTATCTTTAAGGTAGGTGTGGATGTGATGTGCAGGTGGTGGTGGTTTATCAGCAATAGAACTGTGAGGGAGTATTGTCTAGGATGGGATCATGTTTGTTATTTTGGGGGTGTGGGGGGATGTTGGGTGGTGGGGGGGGAGGGGTGTTGTAGGGGGTTCTCTATCTATCTATGTATATATTTTACTAGTGGACGTTTGGACGATATGGTATGGTAGTGTAGTCAGGAGTGGGTGGGGGGAGATGAGAGTGGTGGGGGGAGTAATTTAGTTTTTGGAGGTTGTGGAGATTTGAGATGTATGGTTATTGTTATATGGAGATTGGTGAGATTGGATAATGGAGTTGGGTGTGGAGAGGACAGTGCAGAGTGACGGAGTCTGGTAGGAGGTAGATTATGTGAGTTTGGTTAGAGGGGTTGAGTGGTGTTCACGAGACTACGTGAGTATATAGGGTAGGGTGGTGTTGGAGGGGGGGGGGGGGTTATTGTGAGGGTTTTGGTGACAATGTTTTGGTGAGGTTGATATTGGGATAATTAGAAAGGTGAGATATTTATCATTGGGCACGGTGATTGAGGTAGTGTGGGCAAATTTTGTGGTGTGTTGATCGTTGGTGACAAGAGAATGCAGTTCACGATCTGTATCACTGGGTAGGAGGGATGATGGAGATCTGCTATGTTATGCCCTGTATTCTGTGCATGTAAGATGTATGTGTGATGAGGTATGAATTTCGGATGATATGTGGCGTGGTGATCGAAGTGTTGTTTTAGATGGTGGACACTGTAATATTTATTCTGTGTTTTGTTTGGGAGATTTGTATAGTTGTGTCTTAAATTTAATGATTTTGTGAATTGTTGTATAATTGTATATTATTATAGATATTTTATGGAGTAATTTAGATATAATGTTAGATATAATTAATTTAAGGTGGTTTTAGATTAGGTTTTGTAGTTAGTATTGAATTATATTAATGTGTTTTTGTGTTGAAGACTTAATTGGTATAAATTTTGATGATGAAGAGTGTTTGATAGAGCACAACAATAAGCTCCTCATCTCAGCTGCTCCTCAGAAGCATTTTCATTATAGATGTAGGTACCTGCACGTTAGTTAACTCAGAAGTACCTGCGATGTGGGTTAGATTGATGTCCAAAGGACACATGAATATAGTTCATAGAATCAGTGAGATAATCAATATTAAACATCCATCTATAACCTACTCCTTTCACATTAGGTTTTTCTTCAAGAAATTTTACATGCAGATTTACTTCTACCTTTTTGGTTACTAAATTATATACCCTAAAGGCTTTGCTATTTAGTGAGTAACCAACTAAGAAACCCTCATCACACTTTCCATCAAACTTGCCAAGCACACTTAGAGTATCTAAAATGGTAACATGGCACCCAAAAGGTCTTATGTAGCTAATAATTGGTTTGTGGCCAAACAAAAGCTCATAAGGAGTTTTGTTTTAAGGTTTAGTCACTCTTACCCTATTAAAGATATAGCAAGCAGTACTAACTGCTTCTGCCCAAAAAGTAGTTGGTAAAAGTGAGTCTGCTAGCATAGTTCTAGCAGCCTCAATTAGGGTCCTGTTCATTCTTTCAGCAACTCCATTCTGCTGGGGGTTCTGGCAATGCTATACTCTTGTTTTATTCCCATAGTTCCCGCAAGAATATCCAAGCATATCCCTATTCTTAAATTCAATGCCATTATCTATCTAATGCTTTTAAAAATCCTGTATTAAGCTGGTTTCCAATTTGTCTAATGAACGTTCTAAAGGGGGATGCCACCTAGTTTCATCCTTTGTAGCCAATAAGAATACCTACTAAATCTGTGTACAATTCATTATTAATTACAAGGCAATAAACTTGCATGATTAATACCTTTACAGAAGTAGGCCCAAAAAGACCCAGTATGCAAGTTTTGTAAGGCTCATTGTCATTCTTCTAATTTAGCCTTGCAAGGAGGCCCTGTGTTGTTTTCCTTTTTGGCAGGCAACACATGTATGGTCATTATTGAAAACCTAGGCAGGTAGACCTCTTACAGAGTTAATCCCATTCACTATTTTTTTTAAGTTTTAAAATTTATATGACCTAACCTCCTATGCCACAATTTCAGATCATCCGATTGGCTTTTTGCAATCAACAAGCATAATCTTTTGTGACAGAATGTGTTATTCATATCAAAAATGTACATATAGATTGTTTGCCTAGGGACTTTTAGAAGTATCTGAATTTTTATCAGGCATCATAAATGTCAGGAGACACAAGCAAGACATTCCCAGTTTTAGGAGAAAGAACCTTTGGCTGCTATCAACAATATTGTGATATTGAGAAAAGATTAAAATGCCCAAGTTCTTTTACAAAAGACACACTATCAAAATCTAAATTACCAACTCTTATCCTACCTTTACCAGTAATGTAGCCTTTGCTACTCCAAAGGTAACAGATCCCCCTTTGCATTCTTCAAAATCATACAGGTGATTCCTTGTTACCATTCATGTGCCCTGAGCATCCACTGATCAAATATACCTCTATTCCTCTATGTTCTTTATATTGATGAGCTTGCACAGAAAAAGAGAAATTTATTTTCTCATAGGACCCAGGCCTTTTCGGCTTGGGTCTGCCATGTGACCCTTAGCATTCACAGTTCAATAAAAGTGTGTCCACATTCACAATTTGGAGTTGGTCAGAGTTCATGCCTCCCAAGTAATAAAACCAGCTAATGTCTTAACAGCATGGCCCAATTTCCCATTACAGCATTGAAATAAGAAAACCATTTATTTTTTTATTTTTTATGCCTGAATTGTCTATCAATGGGTCTTCTTCACAAGTGAATGAGATTAGAAAATTACTCTTTGGATTAAAACTATTCAGCCTGGGGTCTTACAGGACTAAAACTGTTTGAGTTACAGGTAGGTACTGGTTGTTTAGATCTACCGAGTATTAACATTAGTCCTGACAGAAAGAACATATATGGCCTAACCTAAATTAAGTATTTACCCTACCAATATAACATTAGCCTAACAGAAATAACTATTGCCCTAATAGCATTAAGTGACTGGTCTAGTACAAAGTAATAAAAAATATATTAGCATGATCACCCAGTTGCATTAGTTCCATACTGATTTGTGCCACCGTATACCAGTATTAAAACCCATTGTTTCTAAACTCAGCCCCTCTTGCCATTTTCTTTCATAATAGTCACAATCTTTGATTAAATGACTTAGGCTGCCACAAACAAAACACTTTTTCTTGATGAAAGAGTAACCTTCTCCTAATTCTCTTTTCATCATTTTATTCCAATTCTTTCCTTTAACTTTAGATTTCCCTTGATTTTTCATTTGTTGCCTAGGAGTTTTTACGTGTTTTGCACAACTAGTTTCAACTTCTCTTGATTCAAACACAACTTTTTCATTAGTTATTACAGACTTAGACGTAGGCATCTCATTTGTTACACTTATACTTTCTAATTCAGACTCAGAAGAGTGCTCAGAGGTATTTCCACAAGATCCTTCACTGTTATTTTATTGACAGGTAGAATGCTCAGTAGAGTTGTCATCTAAGTCACTAAGTTCAGGCTTTTGAGGGCCCTTTTTACCATAAACATACAAAGAATCATTAATTTCCACTTTGAGGTTAGGAGTGGTAGGTCATCAGTTATGGATTGTGGAAACACCTTTGAAACAATTAGTCTTTGTAAATCTACTGTACAAAGGTTTTGTTAATATATCATTCTATGGTACACTTGAGCACAGATCGATTTTCATTTCTTCCTCATGAGCTTCAAACCTCATTATTTGAATTTTATTTCATATCTAAGCCAACTTACAAGTAGAATCTCATACCAGAATCAATTAATTTCCAAAGGTTATAGAAGAATCCTTCATGAATCTACTGATTTCTTTAATTGTTTCCATTCTTTTACTACTATTCATTCCTATTCCCCTATATCTTTAAAGCTTTATTCATCTTTTGCATATATTTCATTTTGCTGAATGTAATGCTGTTTCATTTTAGAGATAATTGATGCTTTTGAAAAGTAACAATTTGAGCTTCTAATTTCTTAACAGCTAGAGTATAGGCAAATATTTTTGCTTCTTGTTCACCTAACTGATTCATTGATTCATCACACAGTGTTTTAAGCTTATTATATGAATCAATGCAAGTTTTAGATACATAATAGACCTCATGTAATTTGAGCTGATTGCCATGAGTGCAATATTTGTCCTCCAGTCTTCTCTACTGTATGTTCTCCTAATAGACAACACCATCATCTATAGTCAGCAAATAGCTCTAATTCTGCTCTTTCTTTCCAGCTCCTTAATCTTGATAAAAGGAGTCTCTTTTCTTTTCATCATTTGTCCCCTTGGATGGGCATTCTCTAGAAAAATGACCACTGTTGTGACTTTGAAACAATCAAGCTTCTTTTTGTTAAAAACCTAACAGGTATGTGTTTTCCATCAATCTGACCTTATTTCAGTCTTCTTTATAAAACTTCTTTATTCGAATAGTCTAAATCATTGCTATCTGCAAGTTTTATGTCCCATCTCTTCATATGTCCACATCATCACTCTGATTCTAGGTCTACATAAAGAAGTCCAAGAATCTTCAGATTGTTTGCAAAGAGTGAATAAATAACTTCAACATCAAGAACAGCAGGACCTTCTTTTCCTTGAAATATTGTTTAAGAAGTAGGTGTATAAGTACTGTATTCACTAGTATGACCAACGTAACCTTGTTAGTGCTGCTCATTACTGTGTGAAACAAAATGCAACGTTTTTGAGCCTTGCAGATGATTTCGAGTACTTATGAGTTCTTGCTTAAAAACCCTAAGGATTATTATACAAGTCATCAATGGACAAGTTTCAACAATCTGGTTTGGTTCACATTGTCATTGCAGACTTTGACCAGCTGGGGGCAAAGATTCTGGAAACTTATGATTTATCATCCTCAGTTGATAACTGACAGCACCCATGGGCTTTCCAACTGGTGAGAGTAGTTGTTGGAATAGGGTGTTAACTAACCCTATTATCCTATCATATCCTTATCCAACCTTCCTGAACAGGGTATAAAAATGTTTCAAACTATTGTTTAGAATAGTTTTCTGCATCTCTTTGATTAGCATTACCTCCCAACCTAGTCCTGATGCTTCCAAATCTCTTTAGCATCAACCATTCCATGAAATCTTCTCAGATATTCCTTGGAATTGCCATAAGTAAGATGGTTCTGGCCTTCTCTCCTTTTCAACAACATGAATTTCTACAGCAGATACTGGTGGAAGTATTCTAACAACACCATCTTTTCTAGTTGAGATTCTCTTCTTTGAATTTCCATTCTGAATTACCTTCCAAACATCATTATCAATATATTCAAGGTAATGCTCCATCTCCATAAGGACCGCAAAAATTCATACTCATCCTTCTTCAATTGGAAGTTTGATATTGAAATAGTGGTGTTTTAGGATGAGTGTTGTTGTTGTTTGATGTTTGGTTTATTGGTTTGCAATAACACTGTTCTGATGCTTCTTCATGTATATGTTTTCATCATCACAAGATGTTGAGAGTAATCATTCATTAGCAGGTTGAGACAATTTTCTAGATCGAAAGTGAATTTGTTTAAGTTCTTCTGATTCCTTGCTTTATTCAGAGTGCCCTCTAAGAGGCTCTGATACCACTTGTAGAGTCCTAATTCTTGGTGATCTGTATTAGTCCTATTGTAAGCCCAATAGATTACTTTGATAAATCCAAATCAACTATAAGAGAGACAATGACTATGAATACTATGTGCTAATGCGGAATCTTAACACAAGTACTAAGAAGAACAATTATAAAACTAACTTCGTATATTGCTATTGATTTCTATTAGGTTTTTAGGATTTCTAACACTAGGCCTGGGTTTCCTTTTATACACCAAGGAAACCCTAAAAGGCTTTACAAAATGTGTGAAAGGATAATGCATATCCTTTTCTAAGATATCTCCTAAGATATCTCTAAGATAACTATTAAAACTATTCTGTTACATAAACAGACTTAACTAGACAAGGCCAGTACTAACTATAGTAATGCCAGACTTAACTTAGTACTGGCAGACTTAACTATGTCTACCAGACTTAACTCTATAACTACCAGACTTAAGTCTGTTTATAATAATTCCTAACAGCCCGCGGCTAAATCAGCCCACACACATACCTATATGGATTTTAATCTTAACAAATCTGTAACAAATATTCTTGTAATAAAGAATTACAAATGTGGTTTAGCAAAATACCATATGGGCTAACTAAAGAAACCTTCAAAACCCGCCACTAGGGCTCGTTTTGGGTTAGACAAAGACTAGGGAAACTAACTAGCTCTTAAGCCTACAAATACTCACTTACACTTAACTTTAAAGCATTTCTTACAACTCCTAAATACTCTCTCAATCAAAACCATTCATATTTCTCTCATTTACATTCGGTTCATACAATAGCCGAACCCAAAACACTTTGTTACATTTTGCTTTTAAGCACAAGGAGTACGAGACAAAGAGGAGTCCACGAGCCAAGGTGGGTTATTTGATAAGCAATGAAGCTTAGGGTTGGCAACATTTGGGTTCTACTATTTAGGTGAAACTACACATCCACATTCAAATCACTAGGACCCTTGTAATTCGTACTAAAGCCCATTATCATGCCATAACTCTATCTGTAATATATGGTTTCTTTGATTTCTAGTCGAATGGTCACGTTAGTTTGTAGATAACAAACTAACGTGAGCTTATGCATGCTAAATGCAAAACATGCAATGTTATACGCATATGCATACGTATATTATCTCTTGTGTGGTGCTAGGATGTGCTAAAATGTGATTTAAAATGAGCTAAAGCCTTAAACGTTTCATTTAAATGCAAAGATGGAAACAAACTTGAAAACTAACTCACATATACTCCAAAACTATACGTTAACTTTTCATGAAAACGAAATGGCATGGTTTGGTAAAGAGAATACGAACCTATAGAATGAATGCATGGGGTAAAACATGATTAAATAATGCTAAACAAGTTTGATTTGGTGCTAGTGATCCCAACAAGCCTTAATATCATTAATGTGCCACTAATGGGCCTTGTTGGGCCAAACAGTCCATTAACGGACGTTAATGGGCCCAACAGTCCATTAGTGGGGAACCATGGCTTATTATTAAGCTCACTTGAGCTTATAGAAGGGTTAAGGAGCTTATTAAACTCGTTGGTTAGTAAAACGCAAATGGGGAAACCCTTAACGGGCCTCGTTAAACCCAAACAAGCCCAACAGGCCGTACCGTGGAGACCACAGCTTATTAATAAGCTACACAAGCTTATTAAGAAGTCTAATAAGCTTATTGAAATTACCTAGACCTTAATATACCATAGAAACTTAACCGAACCCCATTGGAGGCTTGACACCCACTACCTAGTAGCCAGAAATTAGTGCCCATGAATCAAGAATAAGCATGAACGTGCTTATTCTGTGAGCTTATTGCGCTTATTGAGTTATTTATGAACTTAGAGAAGCTAATGGACCTCAATGGACCAAGCCTAAATGTTTAAAATGCTAATCAGGTCATATAGGACCCGAAAGCCCCATTAGCGATCTTATTTGCTTAATAAATAAGCCGAGCAATAAAACAGACCCATAAGTGCTTATTTAGCCTAGAACAATAAGTTGAACATGTTATAAAACATTAATGGACCCCTTTGATATCTTTCGGGTTAGAGAATAAGCTCAAATAAGCTCATCCGAGCTTATTTTTCAGCCAACAGTTTTAAATAAGCTTAAATAAGCTTAATGAGGGCTTATGGTGCTTTGAAAACTAAATTGGACCTTTAAATTGCTTATTGGACCTTAACGGGCCCAATAAGGTCCAATAAGCCTAAATAAGCTCATCCGAGCTTTATTTATAGCCGTTGGGCCAAAGCTTATATGGCTTATAGGAGCAAAATAAAACCCATCGTACTTAAAGTCTTATATGACTTAAAAATGCAAATGTTTTTCAAGTTAAGGACTAAAAGTTCAATTTGGTAAACTTGAGGTGTTAAAACTACCAAATAATATTATAAGTCTAGGACTGGTTTGTGACATACTAAAACTTAAAGGGTTGATTTTGAAAAGTGTAGAAGGACCAAACGTGTAAATTTTTCTAAAGTGTGAAGGACTGAAATGTATAAATGTAGAAACTAAGAGTGTTAAGGACGACTATTATATTTTCATAAACCAAGGGACTATTTTGTAAGTTTTTTTGTATATATAAAAACCTAAGGGTATTTTATTGAACGGACGTTGATTTTAATAAAACACTTTAGCGCGAATCGTACAAGTATAATATTTACCGAATATTATATTAAATTAAGCACGACTTAATAAATATTTATTTTTTATTAATAACGTTTCTACAAATACATGTGAACGTGTGTGATCGGTATACCCCTCAAGAAACCCAACCAGTAAAGAACAAATCCAAAAACATGAGCCCACCACACAAATTCTAACGAGTATAAAATAAACTAGCAATGTTATTGTAGTTTATGCATAAAGTCGTTTAGCCTAAAACTTGTAGACGAAGGACTGACGATGAGCAGTCGGATGGTGGATTCTCCACGAGTCATCGGAAACAGATAATGAATGTAACTCCCTTAGCAGTCCGTAGCCCACCATCACCGGATTACATACCTGGCCCCGAGGAGCCACAAACACCACCAATACCACATGACAAGGATGAGCGTGAGCCTAAGTTAATACATGCCACCATGAGCTAACTATTTGCCAAAGCCTATGTACCTCTGATTATATACCAATTGAGGATGAGTCATGTGTTTCCGAGGCTGAGGGAGCAGCCATTACCTCCTGTTGTTTCACCTACTGCTGAGTCACCAGGATATGTTGTTGAGTCGGATCCAGAAGATGGAACCAGAGGATTATGATGGGTGATGAGACAAAGGATGGTCTTGTTAACTATCCCATGGACGGGGGATAGGATGGAATAAGAAGATGGTTCGATACAAACAGATATGACCGCTATGACGAGGATGAGGATGAGGAGGATGAAGATGAGGAGGATGAAGGAGGAGGAGGAGCACTTAGCTCCTGCCGACTCCGCTGTTGTTGTACCTACTGTTGAGCTTGTTTCCCCACCTGATGAAATAGAGCCTGTTACACCACCACCCTCCATTGACATTACTACCACTGGAGCTAGGATTACTGTCCGTACTTCAGCAATCCATATCCTTCTACCCAAGGCAGAGGTTGAAGCATCTAGCCCATGGCCTACTGCCACGCTCCTATCACCACTTATCTATACTATCACCACCCTCTGCACGGTCCCCATCTGCACATTCCTCACCACCACCTGTGGCCATCACCATTACTACAATCATCTGGGTGTCGCAACCAAATCTAAACACTCAGATAGCATCCACTTAAGCCCTTGTTGATGTAGGTTTACCTAACCAGCATTACCAGCACCTCCACTACCACCTACAACCACCATCTCTATACATACCACTACCTGTTAACGTAAGGGATGAGTATCAAGAGTCCGTGACGGCCGACCACTCAAGTAGGTCGTGTTTTTGTTTGGCTCTAGGCTCCAAGTATGATGGTCATTGGAAGCTCTACTACTAGACCCATCGAAGAGTCGGGGATCGATATATGGGTTTGTTAGAACCGTAGATGCTGAAGCGAGGCGATAGGGGATTAGAGAGGTTAGGTATGGTATTAGGGATACTTAGGTGGATCCGACAGAGGCAGTTCTTGAGATGGCACCTATGCCCGTGAGAGAGGTCAATACTAGGGTTACAGAGCTGCAGAGCTCCATGAGCATATACACAGGACTTAATATGCTCTACAAGAGATGCTCAGGATAGTAGACTCGCATATCACAGCTGAGTCCACTATGTGGACACGCAGCTGGTTACATGCATAAGTGAAGGATAGGATATCTCATCAGGAGACAATACTAATTGTAGAAGGAGGAGGCCTATGCTTCCCGAGAGGCTTGGGCTCATACAATAGGATTGAGTCAGGCTATCCATTATGAGCTTCAGACCCACTGTGAGCAGGTATATGCACACGAGTCCCAGCTCTATGCACATCAGACACAGCTACAGTTGCAGGTACACTTAATCAACAAACACAGCCCAGGTACATGATACTTCGCTCCTAGAATGCAGCAGGCTGAGATGGCAGAGCTAGAAAGACTAACCGAATGGCGTCAAGCACAGATGTAGAAGACTCTCCGTTGATGATAGACATGCGCAACGAGAGATGGTGATCTGCAGTCCGAGTCGTTAGCACTGCGAAAGTAGCGAGAGGAGAGCTGACAGCCAAGTACCAGGCTATAGTTCCAGATCACCAAGAAGCTTCTAGAGATGCTGAAGTCACAAATCTTATGATTTATGTCTTTTAACTTTGCT
Source organism: Tanacetum coccineum (assembly GCA_026074375.1). NCBI lineage: Eukaryota > Viridiplantae > Streptophyta > Magnoliopsida > Asterales > Asteraceae > Tanacetum > Tanacetum coccineum. The sequence goes on from BQNB010070148.1 coordinate 21,851, forward strand.
ATACAGTTGTACAGGCATGTTAAGTATTAGGTGGTTCACCCCGCTAACATGCCCTTAGATCTTTTATATTGTCTTTGTGTACCAAAAACATTTCATGTAAAATTTTCCAAGTATGATTGAAATAGTGTGTTAATGTTGTACTACATACATCTCTTGTGGTTTGTTTGTCTCATCTGTAAATTATTTGAAATGTCATGTCATGACCTGCACGTAATATCTCTTGTGATTTAGACGAATCATGGCACCTGTGACAAGACGAGGACTGAATACCCCACCTAACAACACCAACCCCGACACATTACACAAGAATCCCGTTCAAGCTATGATTGATCAAGCTCTTCTGTGAAACTCCACCAATGGAGACGGAAGCCATAGTTCACACAGGGATAACCAAAGGAATGTGCAAACTACACCCATTGTTTCTACGCTGACTCAGAAAGACACACCTTTTGAACTTTAAAGGAAATGAAGGTGTTGTCGGAGTTAACTCGTAATATTGAAAAGATGAATCAGTTTTCAATATCCATTGGTTAGCTATTGAAAATCAGGTTAAGTTTGCCACCTGCACTCTGTTAGGGGCTGCTTTGACTTGTTGGAATGGTCAGATAAGAACCTTAGGTCCTGATGCATTATTTGTATGCCTTGGTAAGATACTCAAGAAGAAAAATAACGGACAAGTATTGTCCGCAGGGTGAAATCAAGAAACTAGAAATCGAGTGTGGAACTCTAAAGGTTAAAGGAACGAGAGTCCAACATACACGAACTTTTCCATAGCTAACCTGATATGTACCAAGTTTGAGTTGCTAATGAAACTGAGAAGGTTTGACAAGTAACATTAGTGGACTCCCCAGATACATTTAATGGAAATGTAAGTCTTCCAGACCAAGAATGTTGGATAACTATTGAGTTGGCAACGACTTGATGGAACAGAAACTTCGGCACCTATGCAGAAAAGAGCAGACAGACACCAAAAGGAAGGTTGATGATTCATCCAGAAACAACCATGGCCAACAACAACAACCCTTCAAGAGACATAATGTCACCAAGGTCTACAATATGTGGCGGGTGAAAAAGAAGCCGTTATGGTGGATCTTTGCCCCAAGTGCCCAACGTTGCCATTTTCATCACAATGGCATGTGCACTTAGAAATGCACAATTGTAGAAAAGGTAGGGCACGTTTGCCCAAAGACTGTAGGAGGTACGTGGCAACACAAATGTTGCTATATGCCAGAGGGAAAAATAGGGCAGTTCCAAGAATGTTGTTTTTGATGTGGAAGCTCCAGGATCACTTTCAAGGAGAGAATGTCCAAAATTTGAAGATAAGGAGGGAGAAATAGGGAATGCACAAGGCTGGGTATACCCAGTTGGAAATGCAGAGAAGAATGGGAATGCATCAAGGAACCCAGACTCCAATGTAGTCACGGGTACGTTCGTTTTAAACAACCGCTATGCATCTATCTTATTTGACACCGGTGTCGATAGAAGTTTTATATCTACTACGTTCAGTTCCCTGATTGACATCGCCCTAACTCCATTAGAAAATAGTTATGACGTCGAATTTTCTGACAGGAAATATTAGGATACAACACTATAATACTGGTTTGCTGCACTTTAAATTTCTTAAACCACCCGTTCAACATAGATCTAATGCCCGTAGAACTGGGTAGTTTTGACATTATAAATCGCATGGATTGGTTAAGAAGGTGTCACGTCGTGATTGTGTGTGATGAGAAACTTGTTCGAATTCCCTATGGGAATGAAACCTTAATTTTTCATGGTAACGAAAGTAACAACGACAGAGAATCTCGGTTGACCATTATCTCATGTTCTAAGGCTTAAGAGTACATGGCGAAAGGATGCCAGATCTTTTTGGCACAGATAGCCGCCAAGTAAATTAAAAAAAAAAAAGGGAGGACAAGTTGGAAGGAAAGTAGCTTAAGGACATACCAATCGTTTAATATTTTTGGGAAGTGTTTCCCGAGGACTTGCCGGGTCTTCCTCCAGCTAGACCGGTGGAATTCCAGATCGACTTGATTCCAGGAGCCGCACCCGTAGCTCGAGCACCGTATTGATTGGGACCGTCCGAAATAAAGGAATTGTCGGAACAACTGCAAGAGCTTTCCGACAAAGGCTTCATAAGACCTAGTTCCTCACCTTAGGAAGCCCTGGTTTAGTTTTCTAAAAATAAGGATGGGTCATTCAGGATGAGCATTTGACTACCGTAGTTAAATAAGCTAACTGTGAAGGAATCAGTAAAATCCACTCCCGAGGATCACGATTTATTCGATTCAAACTCCAAGGATCCAACATTTATTCAAAGATAGATTTGAGATCAGGTTATCACCAGCTGAGAGTACGAGAACAAGACATTCCAAAGATGGCATTCCAAACTCGGTATGGCCATTACGAGTTTCAGGTTATGCCCTTCGGGCTAACAAACGCACCTACGGTATTCATGGACCATATGAACCGAGTGTGCAAGCCCTACTTAGATAAGTTCGTAATCGTCTTCATTGATGATATACTCATTTATTCAAAGGACAATACAAGAGCACGAAGACCATCTAAGGGCTATTTGGAATTGCTTAGAAAGATAAGTTGTATCCCTAGTTTTCAAAGTGTGAATTTTAATTTTCGAGGAGGGTACATATCTTCTCGATCACGTCCCCATTGATAGCAGATGCATTCATGTGGATCTAGCCAAATGAATCTATCCAAGATTGGGCATCTCCTAAGACAACTGACGGAGAGCGCCATTTTTTAGACTTGCTGGTTACTATCGAGAGGTTTATTGAGGATTTTCGAAGATTTGCTAAATCAAAAGAGAAGCTTACCAGAAGTAGGACAGTTTGAATGGAGTGAAAAAGGAAGAAAACTTTATTCAGTTAATAAAGCAGAAGTTGTGTAGTGCTACCATTCTAGCTTTTAACCTGAAGGAAGCGAAGATATTTGTGTGTCTATAGAATTTTCGCTCAAGGGTTTTAGGGTTGTGAAGATGCTAGGAGAGAAGGTGAATTGTCTATGCTAATCTCGACAACTAAAAATTCATGAGAAGAACCTACACCACTTATGATTTATAGACTTGTATTGGTGGTGTTACTCTAAAGATAATTGGAGACATATCATCTATTGAACCAAATGCACAGTGGTTCACCGACCATAAAAGTCTACAACACATTCTTAGACCAAAAGGAGCTTAACATGATGCAACGCCGATGTGGCTTAGAGATTGCTAAGAGATTACGATTGTGACATTCGCTAACACCCAGGAAGGTAAACATAGTGTCCACGTAAATTTTGAGCCGTAAGGAACATTTAGCCATTGGCGGGTTCGAGCCTAAGTTATGATAATTGCTGGATCTTCCCAAACAAAATACTAAAAGCACAGATCGAAGCCTGAAACTCAAGAATCTTGAGAAAGAAGATGTAGGGTGTATGATTCAAAAGGGAATAATACCCAAGAAAAAGTTGGAACCACGCGCGATGGAACCTTAATGTTTAAACGACATAGTAGTTTACCTTTGCTATGGTCAACTTAAGATCCGTGATATGCACGAATCCTATAAAATATAATATCCAACCGGTTACCGAAAAGATGTATCAGACATGAAGAAGCTAACATTGTGCCCAAAATGAAAGCTGACAATGCCAGCCTATGTTAGCAGTGCTTGATGTGTGCAGGTCAAGGCCTGGAACATCATAGGCCATCGGGATAGTTAAGTACACCCAGCTAATACCACTAATGGTAAAGTGGGATAATATCACGATGAATTTTTATCACAAAAGCTTCCTATCGTCATAAGTTTTTGACACCACTAGGGAATAAGATCGACTTACAAAATCTGCCTCACTTCTTTGCCATAATAGAGAATGATCAATTGGACAAGTTGGCAAGGTTGTACCTGAACAGATAGTAGCAAGACACGGAATACCTGTTTCAATCATCTGTGATCGTGATGGGAGGTTCACATCAAACTTCTAGAGATCATTTCAGAAAGCTTTGGGTACATATCCGAGTATGAGCACCGCGTATCACCCGTAAACCGACGGTCAGAGCGAGAGGACTATTCAAACTCTCGAGGACATGCTACGTGCTTGCGTGATTGATTTTGGAAAGGGCTGGGTTAAGCATTTTCCATTAGCCGAATTTTCTTATAACAACAATTATCACGCTAGCATAACGGCCGCACCTTATGAGGCACTTTATGGCCGAAAATGTCGATCACCTGTATGCTGGGCCGAAGTTGGAGAAGCTCAACTGACCGGTCTGGAAATGATCCAAGAAACAACGGAAAAGATTGTCCTGATTAAGTAAAGAATTCAAGCTGCTCAGGATTGACAAAAGAGCTACGCATATTTGAAGCGAAAGCCGATGGAGTTCAAAGTTAGGGATAGGGTTATGCTCAAGGTCTCGCCTTGGAAAGGAGTTGTACGATTCGGTAAGCGAGGCAAGTTGAACCTGAGATATGTCAGACCTTTCAAGGTGTTATCCAAGGTTAGGAAGGTTGCCTACAGGCTGGAACTTCCTCAAGAATTGAGCAGGGTTCACCATACTTTCCATGTGTTTAATCTGAAGAAATGTTACGCTGATGAACCATTAGCCATGTCGTTGGTAGGAATTCACGTTGATGATAAGCTCCAGTTTGTGGAAGAGCCCGTTGAAATCATGGAACGGGAGATCAAACGATTAAAGCGAAGCTGGATACCATTGGTTAAGGTTCGTTGGAACTCTAGAAATGTCCTTGATTACGCTGGAACGTTGAAAGATTCGTTCAAACAAAAATACCCACAGCTTTTCACAAACCGGGCTTCGTCATCCACTACAAGGTCTTAAGCTTTGAGGACAAAGCTCTTTTAACGGGTGGAGACTGTAACATTTCTTAATTTTAGGTCATTTTACGACTCTATTATTCTTCACTATTTATTTTAGTCTGATACGCGTTTACTTTTAATTTACCTATTAAACCTAAATGCGTAGACTAGAAAATAATTATTTAACGAAAACGGTTACCAAATAAATTAAGGATTACATCAAATAAGTGTTAAGTAAATAATTAGGAAGATAATTAATGACTTTGTGCTTTTTAATTTTTTATTGTCACATAATGGCTACATTTCGCAATAAAATACATTTAGACACACCTCGGAAATACCTAGACTTACCTAGACTCAAACCAATACCCACTTTTAATCCTTAAACACAAAATTTATGCAATGCTTGTGTTATTAGCTCATGTTGGCCGAATATGGGTAAGAATAACCCATAAACCATTCGTCCCTTAAACATAAACATCTATAAATCACCCAATGTCCCTAAGGTACATGTACAACCTATGTTTTAATTAAGACATGTACTAATTTATCTTAACTAGCTATTACTCAATGGTTAATACCCACATTTGAAACCTTAGTTCCCTGTTTAATACCCCGGGGGGGCTATGAATAATCCACTCACAACCCATAAGATTTCAAATCTTAACAAATCTTGTACATATACTTGTAATTAAAGATTGTACTAAGGGTTTAGGATCAAAATACCATTTGAGGCTAACAAAAACCTCAAACCACCACTTGAGGGCTCTTTTTGGTTATACAGAAGACTAGGGAAACTAACTAGCTCTTAAGCCTATAAATACTCACTTACACTTAACTTTAAAGCATTTCTTACAACTCCTAAATACTCTCTCAATCAAAACCATTCATATTTCTCTCATTTACATTCGGTTCATACAATAGCCGAACCCAAAACACTTTGTCACATTTCGCTTCTAAGCACAAGGAGTACGAGGACATAGGAGGAGGTACACTAGCAAGTTGGGTTTATTTGATAAGCTTTAAAGCCTCAAGGTTGGCATACATTTGGGTATATAACGATTTGGGTTTTTAACTACACGATTACACAATCAAACGCCTAGGACCAAGTAAGTTGTACTAAGGCCAATTCATGTCCTATAACTCTTTCGTATTATATGGTTTCTTTGATTTCTAGTCGAATGGTCACGTTAGTTTGTAGATAACAAACTAACGTGAGCTTATGCATGCTAAATGCAAATCATGCGTGTTATACGCATATGCATACGTATATTATCTCTTGTGTGGTGCTAGGACGTGCTAAAATGTGATTTAAAATGAGCTAAAGCTTTAAACATTTCATTTAAATGCAAAGATGGAAACTAACTTGAAAACTATCACATATACTTGAAACCTATACATTAGCTTTTCATGAAAACGAAATGGCATGGTTTGGGAAAGAGAATACGAACCTATAGAATGAATGCATGTGATAAAACGCGATTAAATAATGCTAAACGAGTTTGATTTGGTGCTACTGATCCTAACGAGCCTTAATATCATTAACGTGCCACTAACCGGGCCTTGTTGGGCCAAACAGTCCATTAACGGACGTTAATGAGCCCAACAAGTCGTTAATTAGGAACCATGGCTTATTATTAAGCTCATTTGAGCGTATAGAGGGGTTAGAGAACTTATTAAACGTTGATGTTAGTAAACGCAAAGGAAACCCTTAACGTCCACCTAATGACTCGTTTAAACCCAAACAGGCCCAACAGGTCGTACCGTGGAGACCACAACTTATTAATAAGCTCCACGAGCTTATTAAGAAGCCTAATAAGCTTATTGAAATTACATGGACCCTAATATACCATAGAAACTTAAACTAACCCCGTATGCTTGAATAGCCCCTACCTTAACTGAAGTAGGGCCATAACCACGAATGAAGCTTTGAACAGCTTATTTGTGAGCTTATTACTTATTGAGTTAAGTTATGAACTCCAGAGAAGCAAATGGGGCTTCAAAGTACCAACCTAAATGTTTAAAATGTTATTCGGAGTTCTTATTGGACCTGAAAGCCATTACGAGGCATATATTGCATAATAAATAAACCGAGCAATAAAACAGACCCATAAGTGCTTATTTAGCCTAGAACAATAAGTTGAACATGTTATAAAACATTAATGGACCCCTTTGATATCTTTTCTGGTTTAGGATTATTGGGCTAGCGATGCCTAATAAGGTCGAAGTAAGCTCAAATAAAGCTCATCCGAGCTTTTTTCTGCCAACAGTTTTGAAATAAGCATAAATAAGCTTAATGAGTGGCTGATGTGCCTTTGAAAACCTAATTGACCATTAAATTTGCTTAATTGAAACTTAACGGGCCTAATAAGGTCCAATAAGCCGAAATAATCTTCATCCGAGCTTATATAAGACTGCCAAAGCCATTATATGGCTTATTGAAGCATAATAAAAACCCATTGTCACTTTTAGATCATAATTGGACTAAAAATGCAAATTTTTACAACTTAAGGTACTAAAATCGTTAATTTGTAAAACTTGAGGGTTAAAAACTGTCCAAAAACGATTTTATAAGTCTAGGGACTGTTATTGACATTCTAAAACTTAAAGGGCTATTTGAAAGTATAAGGACCTAAAGTATAATTTTTGTAAAGTATAAAATGGACTAAAGTGTAAATGTGGAAACTTAAGGTTTAAAGTGTAAATCTTAAATTTTCATTAAACCTAGGGACTATTTTTATAAATATAGAACAACCTAAGGTATTTTATGAAACGAAGTGATTTTATAAAACACTTAGCGAATCGACAAAGTATAATATTAATGGATAATAATACAAAATAAAAGCACGACCTAATAAATATGTATATTTATATAACGTTTGTTACATATACTTGAACTGTAAACGAGCATGTATTCTCCCCTAAAACAGTTATAAAGAAATAAAATAGGAGCCATGAAACTTACCTCAAGCGCAATGTATTGATTATGGAAAATTAATAGAGTGAAACGTCACGTATGATCCGAAATGCAACCTTGTGTGAATGAAACTAGAAGTGAACACAAAATTAAACCCTAATCTTCAACCCAAAATCCTTTTATAAAAAACCCTAATTCTTCTTGAAAACCCAAACTTTGATTCTTGATAAACCCTAGATTTTACTTGAACCTTTACTTGTAAACACCTTAGAATAACCCTTTAATTAATCTTGTATACTTGTAATGTTTGTTAAAATAAAACTATGAATTATTTTGGAAAGTGAAAATGAGCCGTAGGGTTTGAGCTTGGAAAAGGGAGAACTTTTTGATTTTTATAGCTTGATAAGAGAAGTGAATGAATACTTGGAATAGGGACTTATTTATAGTCAAAATATCTAGCAAAACCATTAAACAAAACCATGGTTTGTAGGGGGGAGGGGGACGGTTGGATTGGACTAGGAATGGGGAGGGATTAGTTTTGTGTAAGAATTGTATGGCTTGTGTAAGATGGTTAGTAAAATGTAAGAAAGGTTGCTTGTGTAAGTATTTAGCACATGCATGATTCTAGAAGCAAAGTTAAGATATTATTTGTGTTGTATTTGTGCCTAGAACCAACCACCTATAAGTTTAGTGTAGGAACGATATAAGTTTTGGGTATTGGGTATAATTGTGGGCATTTGATTGAGTGTAGATAGGTAGAATGGTTTACATGTATGCAAAAAGGTTCCAAAATGCGAAACGTAAACGTTTTACGTAACGTATAAAAATAAAATATGAAATGTTATAAATTATTTTCGTAAAAATAATATAACACTTGTTTGATGTAAACTTTAATTTGTTTGATGCTGGTTTACCTTGAACGTTGATTTTTAGTTAACGCGATTTAACTAAACAGTTGAAATTAAAAGTAAACGCGTAAAATTTTAAAATAAATAGTTGAATATTTATTGACGTAAAATGACTCAAAAATGTGGGTTGTTACAGACTTTTTCATGACTGATTGTAAGTGTCACCAAGATTGTTTTACTCAGGATTTTCCATGCAGTACTGAGTGTCGTGGGGACCACTTCAGATCTCACATGAAGAAGTGATTTTGTTTACTTGAATAGGTTTCTTAGGAGCAAGATGAGCTTCCATCAAGCGTTAGACTTGATTTTTAAGCTCAATGAGACGACGGTCTGATGTACTCGGGACATCTTGAGGCAAAGAGTTTGCCTTGACCGGATTAGCGAAATCCTTTGGGTCTTTCCAACTTTCGTTGTCATAGAGGGCGAGGTCCTATAATAATTCTTAGGATTCTTCGTTGTTTATGTCACGAAGCTTACCACCGGCCGATTGATCAATGGTTCGTCTTGTGGCGGGATTGACATGGTCATAAAAGATTTGGACTTGGAGCCAAAGGTTGATGCCATGATGAGGGACTTTTTAGAGTAAGTCCTTGAAACGAGTCCATGCTTCAGAAAGAGACTCTCCTTGATGTTGTTGGAACATCAGGATGTCATTGTGGAGTTTTGCAGTCCTTCCCGATGGAAAGAATTGATCAAGGAAACGAGTAATAAGATCCTCCCATGTGGAGATGGATCCTGCTGGAAGACGTTCAAGCCAATTGCTAGCTTGATCACGAAGGGAAAATTGAAATAAACACAGGTGTGTTCTTTCCCTATTTGCAACATCAAGGTCGAGTGAGTCCACAAGTTTTAAGAAATCCATAAGATGTTGGTTTGGATCCTTGGACCAAAGTCCGTGGAATGAGCATCCGTTTTGCACCAACCAAATGGTGTCGGATCGAAGAGGTACCACATTGTTCCCTTTGGGGAGCTCAATGGTGATCCTATAGCCCTCATGGCTAGGTCTGGAGTAATATCCAAAAGTACGGATAGGATTCGCGTCTCCCATAGTGGTTGACGAGAATGATTTACGAAACAAATAACACAAAGAAAAGATAGACTACGAGAAAGCTAATATAACGAAAATAAAATCTCACTTGAAAGGATTCAAGCGAGTAGACCTAAGTTAAATAATGGTCGAACCCTAACTATTCCTCATGCAGCGGCACCAAAAACTTGATGCAGTTGTCGTTAGACTTCAACAAGAAGTTTTACAACTCCCTAGGCAGTGCACCTAATCGTTGTAGTGTAGTATAAGAAAGACTCAGGGGTTGTTATCGTTCTCTAGGGGAATAGGTTGGGAAGGCTCGATCAAGATCTAACAGAGGTCTACGGGGTTGAGAGAAGATTCTTTTTATATTTTTGTTTTATAGAAAGTAGTAAAAATCATTGGTTTGAGAGGTTGGTTTGTTTAACTAATTAAAACTAAATATGATCTAATCTACTGGTCATAACTTTATGATAAAAATATGTATTTACTTAATCTTGTACTACTCCTTAGACTGCTTCTCCTAATTCTGTTGCTTTATCACACTTGTGATGATCCGTGTAAGTATTTCCTAAGTCATGAACGAATTACACAAACCCACCGTCTATTTAATATTTCGTTAAGGCAAAGCACAAGTAAGGTAGTATGAAGACTATTACAAGGTCCCTAAGAGTATATTAAATGTAATTGAAATATCTTAAGAGGGATCAACCATATTAAGGTTAAGGTAGTATAAAGACTGTTACCGATGGTATCCTTTCTACACACTCGCATTTCCCTAGACATCTATGCCAATTTAATATCTTATGGCTAATTTTCTAAAGCCTAACGCGCACATCCATCACAAGAAGCAACAATAAAAGGATCTACAATCTAAGTTTCATACAATCATAATTAAATACAAAGGAGGGTTTAGCCTAGCATGTTATAAAGAAAGAAAGAACATAAATCAATCAAACAACACATAGACATATTGAATGATTAAAGATAAACAATCTTACTTGATTAAAACATGGATTAAAGGTAGTTACAATAGGGTTTGAGGCCCTAAAGACGACCTAAAAGCTGCTAGAATGATTAGGGTTCGTCTCCTAAAAGTTATACAAAGTTACACACTCAAAACACTAAAATCGGTTTTGTATATATAGGAAAAATGACGCGACGGCGTCGCTTTGAAGCCATGACGCCGTTGCCACGTCGATGGTACTTTAAGGCGGCTACGTCCTGACGCCATCACAAAATCCACGACGCCATCACTAGAAAGATCATGACGGCGTCGCTTTATGCTTGCGACGCTGTCTCCACGCTCTGTATGCGTGGTTCTTCAAGATACTTGGTGTAGAGCCGTAGTCTTGTCCGTTTCTTCTCTAAATGAGCCCAAGTCACATGTATTTCCTCCAAATGCCATCCAAGTGCTAAAAACCTAAAAACAAACGATTAAACACATAATCTGGGCATATTTTCATGATTTAGGGGGTTAAATGACCCCCAAATAGTGTATAAAATGACACCTCATCAACGTTGTTTTTCGGGAGGATGTGGTCTAACTTTCGGACCGAATAGCTCCTCGTTGTTTACCCTAGGGACTTGGTCGTCTCCGGTTAAATCAACCGGGTCGGGTGCGTCCCATTTTGCATGGGATCTCAAAATTTCCCAAGCCTCTTCTTGACTAAACGAGGTATTTTTATGCTCATCACGAAAAGTCGATCCAATT